>JAZGTK010014308.1:0-13808 GCA_036877625.1 Ambastaia sidthimunki
TGAATTTATATTAAACATAAAAAGGGTCGATTTTCTATAATATGACTTTCAAGTTAATATTATTTCTGTTATTGCCTACTTATTTGAACACTGAAGATTCATATCAGTTTATAAAATAAGCCATTCGAGTCTGACGAGTGATATTATTATACACCCGGGATTATTAATACCATATATGCTGTGACATTTAGATGAAAAAGACATTTGGGTGGACATAAACCAGCTCTGATTTATACATTTAGAAGCAAAGCTGACCTTTAAATGATACAATATTTACTTAAAGGATGTGGAGAACACAATATTTGGACTGACGAAAAGACATTTTAACCTTTGTGAACACAATAACATTTTGTCCACGTCAGCACGGAAATGTTCTCAATGCAGGAAACCCCATTTTAGTTTGTCTTGAAGACTAATGTCCAGGAGGCCGTGTTTGTTGACTGTCACAGCAAGATCCAAATCGATTTCTCAGTGCTTCGTCAAATTAAACCTCAATCTCAAGACAATATACTTGTTTCAGTTTAACTTTGCATCAGCCTTGCAAATTAGAAGGGGGGGGGGGAGGCTTGGATGTTAATTTCAGCCTTTCCTCCTCGTCTGAGCTTACGTTTCTTTTCTAATTGACCCCGGGTCAAATGGGACTGAGATAATATTTTGTTAAAATATTCTCATTTCCCGGAGAGTCACATTTCCATAGAACTTCACCTCATGCTTTATTTATGAGTTTCTTTACAATTACCATGCAAACGACGTCTTAACTGTCGCCACTCGTTCTCCCCCCAACACAGAACAGTTTAGTAAATATCAAACTGTATTCATTATTAATAAATCTACAGACGTGAAATTCTCTCTTTGTGTAGATGAATAATTTACGTGTTCACGGGCCAGGGTGGGTTACAGCACCCTCGACGTGACACTGCATAAGGCCGGATAAATTACAGTACAGTGAAGTTAAGGCCCGTTCACACCGAGAACAGTAACTATAAAGATAACTACACAAAACTATATTATAAGTTTTGTGTATATATAAGTCACTTAAATGAATAGATTTTGATTGGCTGTCAATGTTTTCCCAGCTAAAAATAATGTTATCAGGAGTTGGCTAACATTCTCAAAACGTTTTCTCAAAGTTATCAAAAACTGTTTTTGCAGTAACGCAAGTAGATCTTCTTTTAACAATACACATCACGTATATCAAAATATTATTCATAAGTAGTTAGTGGAACGTTTTAAAAACATTACAGAATTTAACAAATGTTTTTATAACCAACTGGATGTTTTCAACATTCCTAGAACTGTCAGACTAACATTAACGTTTTTGTTAATGCAAACATTAGGAAAACGTTCTTACAACCTTAAATTGTTAAATGTGCTTATCAGCTGTATTAAAACATTGCTCTGAACGTAATAGCAACAAAATCGCCATATTGTATCGTTATCATCATTACATTTATTCATTTGGCAGACGCTTTTATCCAACTTTAAGGTAAACGTTTTTATCAGTACTTATATTCCCTGGGATCGAACCCACAACCTTTGCGCTGCTATCGCAATGCTCTACCAGTTGAGCTACTAGAACAACATCATAGTTGCATGTGGATATTTTATTCATTTGGGATTTTAAAGTCTAAAGTCTTTTATCGTTCTTCGTATGAAGAACGTTTATTGTCTTGCAACGTGAAGAAACGTCTCTATGGACGGCGTTCAACTAATGAATGTAGCTGTTCATTTACACGTCTGGCTCGCACCCCGTCAAGACCTTGTGAAGTTCACTCAGTAAATGTTGATGTTTACTCTGCACTCGCAGCACTCGCAGCAGGTGTGAGCTCCTGTAGTCTGGAGATCATCTACTGCCCCTCTCTCAACCTCTTCTCCTTCAGATCTCATCACATGAGCCTTCAGCAAGCCGTTTCTCTCATCAGCATGTGTCTCCCGTTTGATCCCCACATGCAATAAATCTCACCGGGAGTGGAGACCAAAACCACCCGCTTTGTTTTACGGTTCTCGTCTCTTTGACTTTTGATTTTAAAAGTTTGTTTTCCTTGGGAAATTACAGACGCGTCTTCCTTGCGTGAAAAGCTAAGACGAGTTTGCAAGCTCAAATCTGTGCCATGCTTTCACTTTCTAAACAACATAACAGCGTTGTGAAAAAGCAAAAGATCGCATATTTACCTTAATGCATCAATGTGACAGCAATTAATCGTCCATCTATTCACAATAAACGTGTCGATGAATACAAAGCGGAAACCAAAGTTTACGCTGGGATGGTTAGATCAGCTGACCAGTTAAATCTACCAATTAGGATGCGTTTAATTTCATCGTTCATTATATTTTTAATCATGACTCGATTAATTATTTTACATGCACATGCACATATTTACATATTTATGAATATTTACAATTTAAAAAAAATGTTAATTATCCAATGTCCGAATGCGCATTTAGGGTCATGTGCTTTGTTACCCTACATCGGTTCCGGAAAACACCTGTTTACTTTCCCCAGCAGTTTAATCATTCAGAGGCGCACATAACCAAGTACCCCCTGTTGTTTAAAGGCAAACACCCGCTTGCTTTAACCCAACTGCTAGTCACCCCCCTGTGGTGTTATTCCCTTAACCAATCGCAGGACCCGGGGGCGGAGGCCAACGGATGTCCCTATGGACTGTGAATTACTTCATTCTCAAACGCCAGCTTTCCAAGCCAGGAAAAAGCGCCTCCTGTTTTACTCTGCGAGACTCACAACCAGCGAGAGCGACAGTCTGTGCGGATCGTATCATTGCTTCTGCATAACGAGACGGCGGGAGCGAACGGAGGGAACCGTGCGCAAGGGACGGCGTTTATGCGCTTATGTTTCCGCAAGAGCTCGTGGCGCAAAAGTTGCACACGCAAATCTATGCGATGTTGGTGTTTTTTTAACTAACAATCAAAGTCGAGGATGTACTCTGTTAACTTGGATTGTCGCAAGACCTGCACGTAAAAGCAACTTGAATTTTTTATTGAACGTTACACGGGAATATAAAGTGAGCGAGAGACACTTCCAAACTTTACAGACAGACGCGGGGACGATCCGCATTTGCGTGTTGACTGTATTCGGATGGCAGGACAGACTTTAAGATCTCAAAGCTGAGGTTATCACGCTCTGCATTTTTTAACATTTTTTCCCATTCAAGAGGTGGGCGCGGACCGGCAAAAGCTCCCACATCCAGTCCAGTCGGAGCGTTGGGAAGCTCTCGGGCGCACAGTTTTTGGACTGCTGATAGTGACAAGTGTTGAAGACCCAAGAAAAGATGCTGGCGTTTTACATAGCGTTGTGCCTTCTTGGAAGCGGTAAGCCATTTGTTTTGAAGTAATGTTTGCTGGTTTGAAACTTGTGATTGTGATTATGAGAGCTGGCGTCTCGGTTGCTGCGTCAACCTGAACATAACGCGGTGATGGGAAGCGTTAATCATAACGCGCTTGTTTGTTCGCTCTGTCTTAAAGTAGCTGAAGTTAACGGACTGGTATTAAGTGTGCAGTAACTGCATTCTGGGAGATATATGGTCCGAGAGAGACCGCGGTGATGTGTTTAAACAACGCAGCGAGTGGCACTGCGCCAAATGCCAACAAAGCTATTTTGTGTATTAAACTTGTCCAGTACAGGCGTTTACTCCGGCATAATGCAGTTAGTGGAAGCAGTGATATTGTATTCGCATTTCTTTTGTACAGTCTCTTATATAGATGTTGTGTGTGGATGTGTCCAAACTCAAGAACTGTTAAATATGATGGCTTGATCGCTCGACAACATAAGGTGCTTTGCATATGTGTAAGAGAGCGTGTGTGAGGCGGAGAACTTTTTGGATATCTGCAGCGACCACAGAGCGCGTCGTTCAGTACAACAGAACAAGCGAGTGCGTATCTGTCTGCTGCTTTTAATGATATGAATTACTGTAGCATATGTGCGTACTGTACTTTCTACGACACTGTACTGGAAAGGCACGAGACACGGTCGTATCCAGCGTCCCTTATAGTGAGATCCAAAGCACGCATGGAGAGCACACAGTCACTTAGTGAACGATAAGTGTAAGAAGGAAAGAAGCAGGTGTGACCACGATAATGGCTTTTTCTGCCAAGACCTCTCCGAGTTTTCGATGAGCACGGTGTGGGTTTGCGTATGAAGTGCGTTAAAAGCCAGGGGTCCAGTGCAAGCGAGATGCGCTGATCACGGTCCCCCGCCTTTCAAACACAAGCCCCTCTTAATAATTTCGCAGCCAACGCCATCAGGAAGATGCAATCTCCCTTCTCAAACGGAATAACTGAACGGCATGAAATAAATATAGGTGGCACGCGCCGGCGGAGGTGCGACACTTCTCGGCGCAGTCTTCGGGGATCTTGGATATTACGCAGTGTTCATTTATTCATTGTTTTGTAGTTTTGGCACTGGCCGCGGGCGTCTTTCGCTGCCGCGGTGTATTGTGATGGTGAGAGAGCTCTCCGTGGCTCTTTGTTTCAGAGACTGTCAACACCGCAGAGTGACAATGCGAGACGAAAACAAGCTTGTAAACATGCCGCCGTGCCACAGCGCGCAACTTGCATTGCGCGCAAACGCGTATAATCGGCCGTGATTTTTGCTTCATAGATGCTCGGACTCTTTCTGAACTCATAATTGTCTCACTTGTGCTCCGTCTGTTTGGCACCTGGGGCGGCGCTGTATTCTGCGTATTGTGCGCGCAGGTTGATCCATCTGCGGAGACTCACGGCATCCTCCAGCCTGGCCTATTTTTACCGCTCGTCTGTTGTTTCCACGCCTTTTAACAAATATTTTATTCATTGGCTGTATTATTAACGCCGGCTTTGATTCGGCTCGAGATAAAGGCTTCAAATTCCCCCGACCCCTCAGATCCGAAAGCGCTTCTTCTCCCAATTAACGCGGCGTAACCGCGAGCGAGGCGCAGCGCTTTCGGTCTCCGGTAAACGAATTAAAAACAAATGTTTATTGACGACTAAGCTGCGTTTTCCGTCGGGCTCTTTGATAAACGAGGCCGGCGTATTGACACGGATGGAGGCGTAAATTAATTTTAAATGTTGGATCTGTAAGCCTGGCATGTCACAAACTTAGACAAAATGTATTTATTCAGCGGAAATGTTAATAAAACGCGTGCCTGGTTCTCAAGTAAGCTCTAAAATCGTAATAATTATATGCAACATAAAAGTAGAATAAGCTCCAGTTAAGCAGGGGAAAAAACAACAGAAACTTTTTGCAAGACAAAGTTTGGCAGAATAGCAGAAGTTTGTTTCTCTTTAATTCTTATATAACGCTCTGCTTGTTGAGTTTTGTACTGAGTTTCTTGCTCATTTAGGGTGACCCCGTCTGAACTCTGGATGTTTTTCTCCTCATTAAGTGGGTGTGTAAGACAGGAGGAGGTGGAGAGCGGGAAGAATAGGATGTAACGGAGCGATTCTTTGACAGACTGGTGGCAGCTGTTTTGGGAGGAGCAGAGAGGCTCCCGGGCAGCCTGAGCCACACATCTCACCTGACAACTATACAACAATACACACCACACTCTGAAAACCACCAGCAGCCCACATCAGACTCACCAGCTCCCTTTCCGAATAACGGCTTGTGGATAGATAGCACGGCACACGTTCACAGATGTCGTAAAAGAGAGGGAGAGACACTTGCCCTGGTTCACGTAAACACACAAGCTCACTTACACACTCAGTGCAGACTCAAACATGGGTGCAGACAGACACACACACACACATTTTCTTCATCTTTTGGTCTTGCTTTGGTTTGTCACCTCTGTCGGTCTTTCCCGCTCTATTACACGCACACACTCAAAGTATCTGACAAGACTGAGGCTCAGAACTTGTAGCAAAGAGCAGAGACTGAAGCAGAGAACATGACAAGCTTTAGGAGAAAAGCCCCCAGTGTCAGATATTCATGTGCGTGCCCTTACTAAAGCTCTGTAGCTTCTGTTTTCCAGCCGTAATTTGCTTTCCCGGAATGTCCCTTCGTTTCCCAGCGGAATTCCGCTGCACTGCGCCATCGGTATTCCAAGTAATCTTTTTTTGAAACCTTTGGCTTTGGCTTGGCGGGTCCCATAGGACAGTGTTCAAAGGAGACGTGTTAAGATCACAAGACATCGTCTTCTACTTCCTTCCTCCATAGTGTTGTCACCTTGTAAAGAGCAGAAGAAATACATAACTCACAATCCATCTTTATGTCATTATCTTTTGCTTTTATTATATATTTCTGTTTCTTAACACTCTCTCTCTTAATTACTCAGTATCAGTAAAGTGGAATGCTGAACAGTTATAGCAAGTTAAGTATGTAACATGCTACCCACCCTTATGACAATTAACCCTTAGTTAACTTTGGTAGGGCCAGATGCCTTCATTAGTCTAATGAAGAAGGGAATAAACAGATTTGTGGGTTATCACAGACAGCAAAAGATACATCTGTGATATCCCATAATTCTGTGCATGTGGTTTGGTTGTTAACAGAGTGTTTGAAAGAAGTAAACGAAGTCATATGTGTCAGTTTTTTTTTCTTTGTTTTAATTATAATTCTATTGCTGCTGAGAAGTAAAAGTAGTCATTAATTATCTGCTTGGTTATGTATAAAGCTCATTTTAACTTCTACATCATTACACATAATGTTATGCTGCCTGTTTGAATCCAGTCTCCTTAGGAGATGCCTTCATATAACACACTGTCTGTAAAGTCAACCTCTGACACACACACACACACACGTTAGGTTTCTTTGCTTTGTGGGGACACGACTTTTATACTGTATACATTGTATCCCCCCAGGAATCCTCCCCCTAAATCTAACCCTCACAGAAACCTTTTTGTATTTTTACATTTTTAAAACGAACATCATTTAGTATAATAATGAATTTCCCTTGTGTTGGTCTCCACAGTGTTGGTGTGACTCTTACCATCCCGTGTCCCCACAATGATATAAATAAAACAACACATACACACTCATGTTGGGTTTTAATATTTTATGGGGACATTCCATAGACATGATGTTTTCTATACTGTATACTCTATCCCCCTACACTAACCCTAAACCATCACAGAAAACATTCTGCTATTTTAGATTTTTAAAACAGACCATTCTTTATGATTTATAAGCTTGTTTTCCCATAGGGACATTTGGTCCCCATAACTTAGGGAATACCAGGACCAAACACACACACACACACAGAAATGTAAACCTTCTAACAAACAGCGCTGTGGATCTGCAATCTCGTCTTGATGTCTCAGCTGCCTCCATTAGAGGGACAGATAGTTTGACCTGCACCCATGTCCTCCCATTAGTGCTGAGGACTGCTGGCTGTTGAGATTGAGTGGGGTTACGCGCTGGTATTTCTGGCCATGTGGCTCTCTGTGTTTGTTTTAGGAGCTTTCTGTATTATGCATGAGCTGAATGTCTAGAGAGGCAGTATTGGACCTAAATAGTGGCTTTGTAGGTATTTGTGTTCATATATGTGTGTGTGTGTTAGGAGACAGTGTGTATTAGAGTTGGTGCAAGATTAGTAGCTACTACCATAATGATCCGTCAGAAAGCATAAAATAAAAAAGTGGTGCTAATAATATAGAGAATTACTAACATCTGTCTTATTCTCTCTCTTGCTTTCTGCTTCACCTCTCTCTCTCCTTTCCTATCTTTCCTTATTGAAAGTAAGTTAAGAAGTTGGAAGGCGAGTTCAGCGATGTGTGTGTGTGTTTGTAAGTGAGTGTGTGTGTGTTTGTAAGTGAGTGTGTGTGTGTGTGTGTGTAAGTGAGGGAGTGTGTGTGTGTAAGTGAGGGAGTGTGTGTGTGTAAGTGAGGGAGTGTGTGTGTGTTTGTAAGTGAGTGTGTGTGTGTGTGTGTGTGTGTTTGTAAGTAAGACAGAGTGTGTGTGTGTGTGTGTGTGTGTTTGTAAGTGAGAGTGTGTGTGTGACACACTCTGCTCACAATAGCGCAGATGCAGCAGAATCTGTCTGGTGTGGGAAGACTGCTGCATTATTTAGGAGATGCTAGTATGGCATAGATATGGATGAGTTTTGGCCTGCTTTGATTCTCTTGCACTCTGCAGACCGGAGCGAGATGGACTGGCTGCGAGCGGTTGAGTGCTCTGGGCTTTTTTTAACAGAGAGATGTTGGCGCTCAGAGACAAATTCAACATAAAGGTCAGTTTTGTTTACAGCAGAGAGCAAATCGTGAAATTTTCTCCCTGGACAACATTCAGTCGTAAAGGCGTTCTGGATGCATTGCTAAGACTAAACATGACATTCAAGCTTATGAACAGGGTTTAGGAGGCCAGTAACAGATAATTCGACACGTTTTCTTTATTTAACAAACCCATTAAGGTGACATCAGAAATATAAGTCGGATTTTACACCACCTGCTGTGGAGAAGAGGCCACAATTCTTTGTTTTGCGCTTTTTCCTGTGCCCTCATTTCCCCGCCATCCCAGCTAACAGGAAATGTTCTCCGAATGTTGGCTAATGTTCTCGTTATCAAAAACATTACTGCAAAAACAGTAGTTTTTTTTTACATTTTATATCATATTTCAAAAACGTTATTCTTAAGTAGGTAATGGAACGGGTTAAAAAGTTACAGAATTAAAAATGTTTCAATAACATTTTTTTATAACCAAGCAATAATTGTCTAAAAAAAATGGATGTTTTAAACATTCCTAGAACTTTCAAAGTACTTAACAGAAACATGAGGGAAACGTTCTTGCAACCTAACAATGGTTAGCTGGGATAGCGTTCGAACAGTTCTAATGACACATACAGCTGTTGGGGTGATGGGGGAATGAAACAATAGCACTCTCTGTTTTCAGCCAGATTCATGCTGCACACAGCCGTATTGTCTAATTATCTTCAACAGACATGAGACAGTGACCCTGGGGTCTCACCCACGTTTTCTGAAGCTTTCCACCCCTCGCCCCAAAACACGCATGCACCCCATTCATTTCTGTATGCAGGCACACACTGGCCAATATGAAGGAGAATCAGAGGAACAGAGAGGACAAATGAGAAGGTTTAGGAGGGAAAGGCTGTAATCACTGATAAAGAACTTGGCATTGGTTTGGGGGGGCTTTTGTTATCTGGTGACAGTGTCTCCAGCTCTCAGGGCTAATGGCACAGCCCAGAGGAGAGATGGCCGGTTCTTCTTTACGCTGGGACCAGGCCATCTCCTCCATCTCCATTGTTTTGCTATCACCCTCATCCTCTCTCCTCATCTCCCTCCACCCACATCCTCACCTCCTTTTCCTTGGGCGGAAAGACGAGCGAGTGGACAAAAAGAGAATTGTGCTGACTTCCTCCTCCAGTGGAGGAAACCAAAAAGAGGCCAGTGATGTCACGCGGGGTCTTCAGTTACATTAAAACAGACAGTTTGTTATTCAGGGCTACCGCGTTTTGAGAGTGACTCCTAGAGTGGAACGTTATCTTCTGTATTTGTGTCTCTGCGGATTCCTGTCAGTGTTTTTTTTTAGATGTTGTTTGTTGGGCGGGGATGGATGTTTGTTCTGATAAGGCCACATAATTGCTGTTTTTTTGCATACAGTGGAAGAAAAAGAGGGTGTTTACTGCTATTGCTAGTCCCAGATCGTGAGGTTCAGCAGCCTGAGTTAATTTAGAGAAAATCATTAAAATAACGCCTAAGGAAAGAGAGACAATCTCAACACTAGTTTCCTATTTTTAGAAGCCTTTCGCTTACATTCGTCTCTTCCGAAATGCAAGTGTCACTTTTTACAGGAGAAATGCATCACAATTTGGTCTGATCATGAGCGGGGAAATGTTCTCACAGAGGATTTGGTGGACTGGGCCTTGGTTTCTATTTTACTATCACCTCCAGTCCTCCAAGACAAAATTTCATATCTCCTGCTGTGACACAGAAAGCAACAGTAAATTGAAATTTATCTTCCATGTTGCAGCAATATCTTGGCCTTATATTATCCTCTCGGGCGGAGATCTCTAAGCCCGGTCTTAAAGATGGCCCTGATATGAGAGGATGTTTTCTGCTGAGGGACAATCCAATTCTGCTATGAAAACTGTTCATTAATTTTATCTGTCTGTTTATTTATTGAATATTAGATTTTTGTGGCTACGTCAAGGGGGAAAATGTTGTTCAGCAAATCATTGAAGGAGATTTGACATTGTTTTTCTGTTCAGGGTACGTGTTTGTTATAGTTATGGATTTATGAAAACATTTACAGGTCACTCGTGGACATGCAGATGGACTGACAGCTAACAGTAATTGATTCTCTCTCTCTCTCTCTCTCTCTTTCTCACACACACACACATTTTTATAATGTTTTTACAAATGAGTACGACCCCAAAATGAGGTTTTGCTCTGAGTTGTCAGGTTTTGCAGACTTTTGAGTATAAATTTGTCCCCAATATATAGTTAAGTAAACCCCCCCACACGCACACAGTTGAAGGGTGTTTCAGAAGGGCAGCTGAGATGAGTGTCTAGTGGTTAAAGCTGGTGCCCTTTGTAGGGTGATTAGTCAACGTCTGACTGCTTAATTAACGATTGCTCCATCTCTGAAGACATTGTGCAGAGAGAGACAGAAAAAAACTCTCCAGAAAGCCACAGTCTGATTGTAACATACCGTGTGATGGTTCAATACCTGCCCTGGGAACGAACCTTGCCCATGTTTTTAAGTTAAGAGCGTTTCACATACTCTACTGCAGGCATGTCAAACTGAACCATCATGTTGTGTGGCCCAATATGTTTTTGTTAAACTTTGTTATATATACGCATGATTTAAACACAAAGTCCAGAATCTGCGTTATGCTACACCAAGTTTCTGATTTTAAAAAAGGCTATTTCACTTTTAAATTAAAGCTATAACATTAATAATTAATCAGTCAATCAATCAGTTTCTGTCTTGTTACTCAGTAGAATATTATGAATAGATTTAAATCATATTGATATAAAGGATGCAATATTTATATTATAGCATATTAATATTTTGAAATCATCCAAATGAGCCAGATTGGACGTTTCTATGGGCTAAATCTTTGACACTCCTTCATTTGTAGAACCCTGATCCCAGTTCAGCCTTCTGTATGTCAGTTCTTTTCCAGAATCAGATCTCAGACCTGATTCCATTATGAGATAGCATCATATTAAACCACACATCTCAGCTGAGCACTGCTCTACTTGAGCTTTCACCATAAAGACTGTCATCTAGGCAGGAAGACCCTCATTATCAGCTATTTGTGAGCTCATCTCTCTCTCTCTATTGCGCTCTCTGTCTCTCTCTCTCTGTCGCACACCCATCCCTAAACCAAACAGTTCATCCTCTCTGGAAATCCCAGTGGAATGTGAGTGTAAATATTGCGATTGCGAGCTCGACCGTTAACCATAATATTCCACACCGGAGAGAGGACCTCGCACGAACTCCCCATCAAATCAGGGTGAAAGAGCCTTTGTTTAGTTTTCAGACAGCTGGGCAAGAAATTGAGAAAAGCATATATATCTTTCTTTTCTTCTCCCAAACCTCCTCTCTCTCTGTCTCTCTCTCTCACTTTTTCTTGATTGCTAGGATATTACAGCATGCCTTTGAATGCCACAGTGGGAGGTCGAGGAAGAAGTTGGCCAATTTACTATCAAGTGAGGGGTGTCAGTCAAGGCGCGTCGAACAAGCTTTTCGCCATCACTCATGTGTCCAAACATGGTAATTTTATCGAACGAGCTGAAGAGATCCGAAACAAGCAAATGCCTCTAGAAAACAGAAGGTGGGATTAAATAGTTTGGAGGCTAGAAACGATCGAGGTAAAGATGGCGAGAGAGGCAAAAGGTGAATCTTTAGTCGAGGTGTGGAAATCGTATGAGTCTGTGGAGCTTGACAAAGAGATGTGTCAACGCAGAGAGGAATTAGGGGGGGTCAAACAGATTAACTTTCAGGATCACAGGCTCTGAAGGAAATGGATACCCTTGTGAAGGAGCCCCTTCAACTCCTCTCCCAGTCTAAAAGAAGGAAACAGCGTAACAAAGACATGCCAGATGAGAAAGTAACTGACATGTGAGACGAGGTAGAGCATTTGGACACCTGGGGGCAATGATGAAGCCGTAACAGAGCAGACAAGCTTTAGATGCACGGGTCGCTCAGAGCTGGGTGGATGAAAGGCAAGGAAATGAGGGGAGGGTTGGGTGTTGATGAGTAGAATTTGATACACAGCCTCTTTCAGACGATGAGGTAATGTCAGGCAGTGCCTCAGACCTTTCTGAATGATGCATTTCAGCCGCTGCGCTGTCTGCTGGCCACAGAAAGACTAAAAAACCTCTAATGGTCTGTGACTGTTGTCTGGGTGAGGCATCCAAACCTCGGAGGTCTCTGCGGATTTGAGGAGGAGTTTCACACATACACACACAGAGACAGGTACACAACACGCAGAAAAGAGCTTCCTCAGCATTGTTGCGCAGGATATTGGCTGTTTACTTTTGAAATTCTCTCTCCGTTCTGGTTCGCTGTAAACACGAATGTGGGGTGCCTGTCAGTCACAGATCAGAGAAGAGATAAATAGAAGATGAGAGAAAGAAAGAGAGAGAGAGAGAGGGAGAGAGAGAGAGAGAGAAAAGAGAGAGAGCAAAAAACAAAGAGAAAATATAGAGTCAAAAGGAAAAGTGTTGCTTGCTAAACAAATTGTGTTTTGGATGAATGGTGGGTCTACATAGAAAGCTGAAGCTCTGAAGCTAGTTTAAGTGATGGTGATGCTGCTACCAAATACAGGATGTTTAAATATTATAAATGTATATGTCTTTCACAGTATAGCCTATTTAATAATGCAAGAATATGATATCACATAAATTAATCATTTGCAAAGGGAAAAACTGATATTGTTTACATGTCTCGACCACTGGCTTTTCCTAAAATACATCTGAGTTTCAAATTCTAAACAGAACCTTGAATAAAACATGAACATGTTTGCATGTTGTTTTTTTGCTTGCCATCAATTTGTGTATGTTACTTGAAGTAAAGAATCATAAGACAATAAATAAACTGTGAGAGTCTGATTTTTTCTAGTTTCTAGATTCGTTTCTAGACATGATCATGTGTGAGAGCAACAGAATGCAGGAATAGAATCTTTGATACTAACGTAGGCCGCTGAGTTCTGTACCTCAAGCCACTTGTTTTTGCTTTTTTCTCGAGCGGATCGAGTATGTTCCTGAGGTGTGACAACAACTGCCTCACCAGTAAGCTGAGAAAAATAGGCTTCAGTATTACGAGACCCAGCAGGTTTTCCAGCCCTGGGCTCCTGGCTGGCTTTGTACCCAGCAGGACAGCTTGGTTTCTAACAAACAGGGCCACCTCAGAGCAGGTGAAAGATTGAGAAAAGCGTCCCCGCTGGACCTGTAGTTCTCCAGCTTCTTCTCACCAACAGCAGCAGGCAAAGAGACACGCAGGGCTCAGTTTTCACTGAGAAATGTTTCTGACTGTGAGGGGCTTCAGCGATGATTGACGAAGCCCCTTAGAAAACAGGTCACCAGTGTGAAAGGTTGTCATACAATACTGTCGTCTTGCTTCCAAAGTCAATGTTTTGTTGGGTTCCGGTGGAGCCACAGAATTGAGAAAGTGTGTTTGGATATGAGATGATTTCTCAAGCAGAGGAATTTGAGGGGGAGCTCTCCTGTGTCCCAACCAACAGGGAACATTTTCAGAACATTGGTCAACATTCTCTAAAGGTTCTCTCCATTTTATCCAAAACATTCTTGCAGTAATGTTAGTTGAATTTTTTTTATTGTTATATATTATATTTCATAAAGGGTATTCTTAAGTATTTAGTTAAATGTTTTAAAAATGGTTTAGAACATTC
>JAZGTK010014309.1:0-13807 GCA_036877625.1 Ambastaia sidthimunki
TGGAATGAGACCATGACCACTTTCTCCAGTGTTTTGGAAGGAAACTGAGCTTGTAGATACACATACTGCTTCTCCAGAGGATCATCGGTGAAATAGTTTTTATCATCAGGAATCTTAACAACAGTCAGATAATTGCACAGTTATCACTATATGTTTACACTAAAATAATCTTTGAATGTATCACTGCGGGAACATGAGGCTTGATTTGTGATTAATCACATTTCACATTTGCATAAAGACCCAGTATGTTAAAGTGCGTCACCTTTATACTTGCAAGCAGCTGGAAATTCTTGGCTGCGGTCAGGGTCACTGATTCAGAGGCAATCTCCACATTTTTGCGTGGATGGTCCTTCACTAAAATCTTCACATTCAGGGGTTCTCCGGCGTAATCCTGAGCTTCAACAAACACGTTCTCCGAGGAACCCACCCTCAGCAAATTAGGAGCTGATAGAACAAATCTGAGAAGATACAATCGCAGTTTTAAACACAGACATATAAATGAGTCTCTTAATGAAGAGTGTTTTAATACTCACAATGGGTCACATAGTGTGAGCAGAGCTGAGGAGAGAAGAGCAACAGTCAAGAACAGCAGCTTCACATTCATCCTGTCTGTCTGTCTGTCTGTCACTGTGAGCGTTTGTAACATGCAGCGTCTCAGATTTATACAGCTCTCACCTCCCACCCTCTGACACCCTCCATCCATCAACAGAGATTGTGTAACATTTGAGAACAGCAGGATCTTGGAGTTTCCAAACTTGCAACTTAATAGCACAAAACTACGAAAGCACACACATCTTTAAATACAATGTAACACACAATCCCTATAGTTTAGAGTTTAAATGATGCTTTAGAGAGACACGTCAGCTTCATTCATATATGTATAAAACACAATTACTAATAACCATTTCTATTTCTACTGCTGTTTAGTTTTTACTCAAGTGTTTATATTGCCATTAAACACGTATTCTTTACAGCAACTATAAGGAGTGCGTTTGATTTATTTTCCATTAAAGGTCACGTGGATTTGGCAACAGAAGAGTTAACTGACTGATTGAGATTTCCAGTAAATGATATTGTGTAAATTCAGCCTCTGATAAACTGCCAGCAGCTGTATTGATCTGTTTAGGGATCAGTCAATCTGAAGCAAAGCACCGCGGTCTGTTAACTCAACTGATCACAGTGTTCAAATACTTTCTACATACAACATAAGTTACTCTAATCACGAGTGTAAATAAAACACAGTAAATTAAGGTTAGTTATACACAGAACACATTTAGTCAACATGATGACATTGAAGACATGTGATTAATTACACTTGAGCAAGAGAGAAAGTCAGTTGTATACAAGTGTAATCCAGTGCATTTAACCCATCCAGTTAGTACACACACATTAGATGTAGTGAGTTTTGAAGACACACGGCAAATCACAAATACACAATCGGAGCAGTTGGCAGCCTTTTACCGCGGCAGTCGGGGAGAAACTGGAGAATGACACTGGGAATCAAACCAGCGACATTTGGGTTACAAGAGCGATTCTCTAACCAGCAGGCCACAACTGCCCAGAATACTGCACATACTGTACATTCAAATCTTGCCTTGACCTATATGCCGCAATACTCGTATGTTAGAACCTGCTGCTGTTAAACAGCCTGTTGTAGGTCCATTTGCCATTATACAAACACGCAACGCAATATACGTGGATATTAGCTTATAAAATGAGTAAACATACAGAGTTTGTCACTTCAACGCTTCAAATTACTGAACTGTAATGTGTGACAAACAGCGCATATATTAAAAACGCAACGCTCACAGACGGTAACAAAAAGCTGCAGGACGCAACGCATACGCAATCTGTACCATGGACCTGAGAAACCTGGATCACCTCCTCATCTGCCCAAAGAGAAGAGACTGATCTGAGCACAGCTTTGTGAAAAATGATGCTTATGTGACACCACACTGCTTAAGAGTAGAGACTGACCTGAAACCTTCCTGTTGAGATGAATCAGTTTGCAGATTCAGCACGATGGCACTGTGTGAAGTTCTTCCAGACATTTGATGGCCTCAACATGTTCCTCAGACAATGGTGTCACAGATCCTGAAAATCTTGAAGAACGTTTAAAATGGTATTTATTCAGCAATTCCGAATGCTGAGATGAAGGAATACTTTCACACTGTTATAATTAATAAACATGAATTAATAAATTACATTTTGAGTAGGTTTTGCTAACGCTTGTTAACTTTTCAAGAGGAGAACCACTTTTGTTGAACTTTTTGTTTGCTCAAATGTTTTCAGATGTGGACTTACCACTCAAATGTTTTCAGATGAGGGGCATTTTGAAGGAGTCTAAACTTCACACATGACAAATCTACCTCCAGCTGATGGCGTAGCTTTTCCAAAATAGTTCACAATTATCTTAATGACTGCTTCAGATGTATTAAATCAACGAGTATGTTACACTTTTCCAAAGGTTGAATAACGAATACATGTTTTGTACTTTGACAAATATTAACTGTTTTGTATTAGGTTTGCATTGTTGTAAAGTTTGTGACTCATTTTTCTGTGATTTAAGATTATGTTGATCATAACAAGTGACGTGTAATTACCAGGTGATTTATTAAAATGCATCTTTAAGTAAATGATCTTGGTTTTGTGGTTGGTTCAGGGTGTTATTTGGTTTTAACTAATGATTTTGTTGTGTCAATGTTTGCTCCCTGCTTTCAGTCTTTGGCAGCCAGAACTTTGCCCTCTTTGAATAGCCTTCTATAAATGATTACAGATATTTGCTCAGATGGTATTGGACACATTTTATTTGTCACAATTTATCAGTTTACTTTAATAACAATTTTAGCAATTCACGTCAAAGTGAAATCAAAATTGACCACAAAACATAGTATTGGTTAAACTGTGCCCACTGCACACACGACACAATCACTTCCTGGATATGATGTTTTCCTTCCACATTTGTTTCCTCAACAAATATATTGCGATATGAAAGTAAAAAGGGTTGCGGTGGTTTTATGTCGACATAAAATGCAAAAGACAGTTCGATAAATTTTAAGAATAAGTCATTTTAGTTCCTGAGAATTATTACACTGGCTTGGTGTGTGCCACCAGTTAATGTTCAAATCTCTTTTTCAGCTCCGAGACTTTAATGGGTGCTTGGTCTTGCTCCTCAGCTAGCAATTGTTTTGGAGTTGATGTAACAGGTGGTTTTAAATTTTGTTCATCTGTCTCCATGCTGGTTTCTGGCCTGCTGGATGCTTCATGGATGTTGTAGCTCCTGAGGGAAGTTCTCCGTAAATGATCCTGACCTCTAAAACTAGTAGCAGGAATGGCAGAGTAAGTCAAGGATCTGGTCTGTGACAGTCGCTGCTGGAACAGAGCTACAGCAGGCAACATGCTCTGTGATGGGCAGTCGACACTCACCTCTTCTGCTTTGTCTGACCTATTCTTAACATTGACAGACACAGGGGAGATGATTTCTCCATTTGTAGGTTCTTGAAATGTCCCAGACCATTGTTTGGCCTCAGGGAAGTGTTTCTCCTTTTGGTTTGGAGACTCCACGTCATTTGTCATTTTGTCCTCCACCTGATGTTGTTCTACATACTCAGTTTGTTCTTCATTGTCTGCCTGTGTCTCTGTTTCCACTACCCTTTTTCCAACTATTGTTCCAGTATTTAAACTTTCCTCAAGCTCATCCAATTTTCCATTTACTTGTCCATCTTGTGTCAACCAGTGATCAACTTGTTCCTCTTTACAATCCACTTTTAGGTCCACAGAAGCATCTTCTAAACATTGTACATCTGGACACAAACTTTCCTCAAACCTTCTAAAGCTTTTCTCAGACTCATCAAGCTCCTTTTCTGGCTTGTCAGGCAGAATAACAGACGCCCTCTGACCATCAGGCCCCTCTAGCTCGTCCTCCCAGCTCATCAGACTTCCGCTGTTTCCAACAGAGGGACTGAGACTTTCCTGACTGGGTGTGGTCAGACTTCTCTGAAAGAAACATTTAAATGGTGAGAGCTCATGCATGAGTATTTATGTGACCCCATTTCCATAAACAAGGTGCTAATACAGTATGTATGAGATTACAGTGTGCAGGTCTTACATGAGAGATAAATTCGCTGCTATCTGAACTGAAGAGGTCCAGACTGCGAGTGCTGTACAGTAAGCCCGGTTCTCTGGAGCTCTGGGTGCTCAGAGTGTCAAAGATCTCTCCAAGCAGGTCCATCTCCTCTGGATCGGCCATGAGAGAAAAATCATCATCGTCTTGTATCTCACTGGATCCAGAACAATGCTCAGGCTCTTCTGCTGCACTGCAAATGTATAAACAAATAAACAATGCAAACAGTGTACAAAATGTTGAACTCACACTGCATCAGTTTCCGCCCTCACCTGTCCTCACAGGTGTTGTTGTTGTCCGATATCGGTCGTCCTGGCTGGTTGGTGGTGTGCTTGCGTGCTGGTCTACGTGGCCGAGACTAAAAAAACAAAGCGCCACAGAAAGTGTAAAAAAACACGACAACCCATTAATTTTTTATTACCCTTTGTTTTTTTTTTACAGTACCGCACAAAGTGCAATACTGTCATTAAACACAAGCTGAACAATTGTCCCATTCGGGGGTATAACAGCTTACAACAGATTACAGATTTACAAATAATCACTGACAAAAGATTATTATTATTATTAATATTAATGTTTATTAATTACAATAAGTAATAATGACAGTCTAACTATATATATGATAACATTACACAGCTACTTACAGGAAACTAGCACAGTTGTGTGGTTGTCACAATATTAATATTAGGAGTCACTCACCCTCCCAAAGTGCTGTGTGATTGGTAGACGGTTCTGAAGGCAATCTGATTGGATGAGACGGTATGTGTGTGGTCCACATACAGACCCTCCCCTCTGCAGCATGTGAGAGTCTGTTTGCTCCTGAGTGCCAGAAATGTAATACAGACACACATACATATAGTGTACAAACAGATGCACCTGCCACATGTACAGCATAAACTCACCTTTGATGACAAAAGGTTTCTCAGCCCAAATTTGCTGTGATATTTGGTCTGAATGAGAGAATTATAAACGAATCAGTGTTGATGAAGAAAAAACAGAAAACAATCATGTACAATAAACGATACAGAATAATGCTTGACAGCACATTATTATTTAAAACTACACACTGTAACTTCTTGCTTCTATATCGCCATCTCTGTTTGAAACTTAGAAAAGCAGTGTACTCTGTAAACCTGGAATTTTTAAACGAGTTTAAATTCTGCTGTAAGAAAAAGCTACAAAGGCTACACATACACTAAATATAAGCTACAAATATACTGTATACTGTAAATATACTGTATACTGCAAATATACTGTTTACTGCTAATATACTGTTTACTGCAAATATACTGTATACTGTAAATACACTGTTCACTGCAAATATATTGTTTACTGCTAATATACTGTATACTGTAAATATACTGTTTACTGCTAATATACTGTATACTGTAAATATACTGTTTACTGCTAATATACTGTTTACTGCTAATATACTGTTTACTGCTAATATATTGTTTACTGCAAATATACTGTTCACTGCTAATATACTGTTGACTGCTAATATACTGTATACTGTAAATATACTGTTCACTGCTAATATACTGTTTATTGCTAATATACTGTTTATTGCTAATATACTGTATCCTGTAAATATACTGTTTACTGCTAATATACTGTATACTGTAAATATACTGTATTCTGCAAATATACTGTATACTGTAAATATACTGTTTACTGCTAATATACTGTATACTGCAAATATACTGTATACTGTAAATATACTGTATTCTGCAAATATACTGTATACTGTAAATATACTGTATACTGTAAATATACTGTTTACTGTAAATATACTGTATACTGTAAATATACTGTTTACTGCTAATATACTGTATACTGCAAATATACTGCAAATACACTGTTTACTGCAAAATACTACAAATAGACTGTTTACTGCAAATATACTGTATACTGCCAATCTACTGTTTACTGCAAATATACTGTATACTGCAAATACACTGTTTACTGCAAATATAGTGTATACTGCAAATACACTGTTTACTGCAAATATACTGTTTACTGCAAATATACTGTTTACTGTAAATATATATATATACTGTATACTATGTTTAACTATATATCCGAATAAAACATACCTTCAAATTTCCAACCCATTGTCGACATAAATTAGAACCACCTGGGAAAGATGGCAGGCACAGGATGTTAAAGTTTATGTGATCAACCCCTGAAGTGTCACACACAGGTACAGTAAAGACTCACCGGATGAGGCTGCAGAGTGCAGGACCTCCTGCTCAAACGCATCATCTGGCTCTTTGCCCTGCTTCAGCATTTCCAGTCGCCCATCAATAAACTAAGAAAATTATTTTATGTGTTCAAGGGCATTTTCTGTGTATTTACAGAAGACTGTAGAGTAATGCTGGGAAACCATTAAAGCTACTTTAAAGGTTAACATCTTTTAAATATACTAATAAAAACTAAAAATATAAACTATACAGAAAAAAAGTATAATATAAATTTTAAGTATAAATATAAATCAAGTATAAATTTTAATCAGAGGCACACAAAGATATAAGTATTCGCAATGAAGATGACACACACTTTTATATTTTCACCATATATACATGACACTAGCATATAGGATCTTTTTTTCCCCAAAAACTTTATTTGTTCAGTTTCGGTTACCCATTAAATTTCCACTGTATGAGTGTGTGTGTGTGTGTCTTTGTGTTTGTAGTTGCAGTACCTCTTTGAAACACTGCAGATGAACGGCGCTGTCTAAAAACTCCCTCATACTTTGAGACTTATGACTCAGAAATAACTCCTTACAGAACACGACCTGCCCGTCCTCCAAAGTGAGACAGAGACATTGTGAGTAAACAGGTCATTTATAAATCTTCTTCTTTACACTTTAAATGTGTGTCACTCACAGCAGGGAACTGTAAAGCATCTCTATAGCCTCCGAACAGCAGAGCCTGAGCTCTGAGAAAAGCATGAGAGACCCCTGAGCCCACCAGTGCTGCCTGTTTCTTCAGCCTGACCTTCAGTCCTGTCACCTACACACACAGACAACAGAGGCCATCGTAACGTGTGCTCAGTGTAACGGTGAGAGACTCATTCAGAACTCAAGTGGGAATTCAGTTCATGCATTGAGGAAGCAAATAGGAAGCGTAATTAAAATGGAATCCAATTGAAATTCATATTAAAACTGCTTGTGTCATTTTTTATTATAATATGATTTAACTTTTTGTGTCATTCATTTTGCATGTTGTGATGGCCGTGTTTGTTGTCCTAACAATATTGGATCTAGTTAAGGAAACAAATACATTGACAATTCTGGTCACAAAACCTAGCAGTTAAATTAATTTCTCTTTCTATAATTTCAATTTATATTCACAATTATCAATAAAATAGGAGCCACTTCAGAAATTCAGAATTTTCCAGTGAGTCTCACCACGTCAGCAGGGATCTTCTTCAGGTCCTGGTGGGGCGACTCCAAAGTGTTTGTGTCCACGTTCAGAATGACCACGTCCTCCAAAGCTCGACTTCTCACTCTCTGACGAATTTACAGAAACGACTGTAATAAATGCGTTTGTGTATGTCTGTGTGAGAGAAAGAATCCAGAAGGGTTTTGTACCTCTGCCAGGCTGGAGTGAACCCCGATGAGGTACGGCATGGGAGCACTGTGAGATTAAATGAAGATGAGACACAGTTAGATGCTGTCCTTCTCGGTACGTGTGTGTGTTGTGCACCTGCTGTGTGTGTGTGTTCTTACCAGCAGTAGTCCAGCAGGTGAGGTGGAAGGACAGGAATGAAGATGTGTTGCCAGTACATGGGGAACAACATGCTGTTACACGCGTGTACACAGGCTGTCAGCTGAAAACACACATAAATCACTGTTTGTTGAGTGTAAATGACAAGTGTAGTACTGCAGCTAAGCGTGTGTGTTTAGTTTATCAGATATTAATACACGTTAAACTCACTGTGCTGAGCTTGCTGCAGTAGATGAGGATGCGTCTCTCAAACAGCATGCTGGCATAGAGCTGCAACAGGTTCCCCACGTCCACTGCGACCACCAGCTCTGTCAGGTTCCTCTGATACACACACATATATATACATTTACATTTATTCATCTGGCAGACGCTTTTATCCAGAGTGACTTACAGTGAATTCAAGGTCTACATTTATATCAGTACTTGTGTTCTGGGATTGAACCCACAACCTTTGCGCTGCTAACGCAACGCTCTACCAGTTGAGCTACAGGAACATTAATGAGTGGATGGTTGGATGGAGAGATAGATGAAGAGATGGATGGATGGATGGATGAGAAATGGATGGAGAGATGGATGGATGTTCGAATAGACTTACGCTCTCTGGAATAGAGGGCAGGGCTTTGGGATCTGGAGCAATGAAGTATGGGATCTAGTAAAGAGAAGCAATACTTCACAGTTAATATCAAAAACAGTCACACAGCTGAACCGTACGCCACGTTTTGACTGGCAGTGATACACATGTAAACGCATCAGTCACATAAAAATGATCTGACTGAGGTTTCACATCAGATGAATCAATGAACACTGAATGCAGAATAATCTTTAACTGATGTTAGTGTTTCTGTTTAGCTCTCGTTTGTCCACTGTTAGGATTATGATGTTAGGATTCACACTCATGATTAGTATCATAGCTGTGAATTATGGATTTAGTATAATGGCTTTAATTAGAAGTTATCAGACACATAGGTTTAGTGTTGGAGTGAAGGTTTAGTCTGGTCAAATTGTTTTACCCTGGTCAGGGACTCACCCCCTCTGACTCCTCCCCTTGAGGGGTGTGTCCACAGATGCCAGGCATCTCACTTCTGATTTGTAGGTTCCCTCCCTCAGTGAAGAACACATGAACCTGATTGTGATGTCACATGTGATGTCATAAATGGAACTTCCACTAGCCCATGAGCACTTACCATCTGCAGAGTGATTGATCCATTTGCTGGTGGTACAGGGTGCTTGTAGAGTACAGTCAGAAGTTCCTTCATCTCATTGATCTGTCAGGGTATTAAACAGATGTGATGTCAGTGATGACAGTTTAGATTGTGTCAAGGGTTTATGTAATTTAGAAATCAGTTAGAACCTTACCTGTCCTTTAGTCATGTAGTCTGCTAGGTTATTCAGAAGTTTGTAAAAGACCTCAAACCAGGGCAAATAACTGTTAGGCAAAGTATGTAAGGCATTTGAATATTGTGAGTTAACTTACAATGCTTAACGTTTGATGACATGTCAGTTATATTAGAAGAGATGCCAGATGTAAATGCCAGATCTTCAGAGAACTTTAATAGTTATGAGTGTGAGACCTGAGTATACACAAGCATGTCTGAGAGCTGGAGGTGAGTCTGCAGAATCCAAAACGCTGACATCCCTCCAAATCAGTCAACACAAATGTGAAGTGCTGTACAGCAACACTGTCCTTCAGCCTGTGACACAATCCATCATAAACGTTCAAAAGACTGATGCACTAAACCAGCCTGAATAAATGAATGAGTGTTAAGTTCACCTCTCTATGTCATAAGGAAAGCAGAAGTGTGGTAAGGACTGCAGAGATTCCTGTGTGAAAACATTAGAAGCACCATCAGCAGCTGGTATGTGATCTCACCCATATTCTCTGAGCAACTTGCAGTCAACATGAAACACCTCAAGTGCCATAATGTGACATAAGTCACATTTCAGGACGCGATTGGATGATGAACAGTCAACGTTACATGCCAGAACGTTTTGTATTGTGTTTGCATTGCTGGTTGTGTATATGGTGTATTTGTATTTGACAAGGACACACGGAGCACACCATGATGTCCACGGCACCAACCTCATCACTGAAGTCTTCAGGGAACTGGAACAACACATCAGGGTCTACTCAGATAGAGAGAACACACACACACGCTCACACACATTTCTGTACTTCAGAGAGGATGTGGTAAAAGGGAGGTTAAATTTATTCATGTAGGCTAACCAGTCAAATTCTGCCTGGTTTTTACAGCCAGACCTCATCTAGACCAAACCGCTCAGACCTGAAGTAGTCTCATCTCTCTCTTCCTAGATCATTAGTGTGTTTGCTACCTCTCCACCCTGTCAGGATATTCTAGCACAATAACTGGTTTCTTGCTCTCTCTCTGTTTGATGAGAGTGTATTGGCTGTGTGGTTTTTCTGCTGTAGTCACATGACAGGAAACAGTCTTTCTGAGAAGAGACTTGTGTATGTGTTTGTGTGTTTACCCACCTTTATCTCTGGCAATTGGACCTGAAGCTTGAAAGAACCAGTAGAAGGTTTTGTCAGGGTTTTCTCTGAAAATAACAAATTTATGAGCAACATTATAACAACAGTCTATTAAATCCCATTAACCCCCTAGTAAAGGATGACAAGTGACAGAAGATGCACCGCAGATATGAACAGTATCAGTTCTGAAGGAGAGCTCAATTCTGACTGATGTTCTTCGTGTATAGACAGGACGTGGTTGAATAGGTTTTAGATGAGAAGAAACAAAGTGTCAATTCAGTCTTACGACTCATGAGCAAAAATCACATTTAATATCTAAACACAAACATTATCAATGAATTATGCTGTAAAATGATCAAATATTGATCATCCTGTGTAAATAAACTAATCTGTGTTGCTTCTGTGAAACAAAGAATTTACACTCTTAAAAACATCCAAAAGTCACTGCATCAGATAAAATATTAAGTTGCAATTTTGTTAAAGAAAGACAAACAATAAAACAACACTTCAAAAAATAAAACAACACTTTTAAAACACAATTAAAACACTTTGTCAAATATTAGTTGATTATGTCAATAGTTTATGTGATGGACTGGATGTAAAGTGGATCTGTCTCTTATCTGACACACCCAGTTAGTTCATACCTCTCTGCCAGCAAGATGGTGATCTGAATCAGGTTTGTTAAATCCAGAATGTGCTGCTGTCTGTCACTGAACTAAAACCTGCTGTGCAGACATTTGTCCGAACTTCACACATCCACTAAAATCACTTTGACATCAGTTGTTTAGAAGTCATGGCTCAAAGTTATTTTAAGACCAAATCTTGCAGACTTTGTTTGCAGATGCAACATCTGTTGCAATTTGCTTTAAAGTCATTTAATGACATTTTACTTAAAGGAGCCAATTTGTCAAAATTCTATTTGCACTTCTGCAGTACTTTTCATATGTTTGTACTTTTTAAAAACTATAGTTATTTATTAAATCATAAAATGACACATTTATCGTTCTCACATCTGAGAATGAGAGAGTGAGGAAGAGGAAGTGAGCATGAGACCACAATGTGAACAAACAGAGAGACACAGAGGATTAGAGACAACAGAATAATGTCTTACTTTATTCTGGAGCCCATGTTGCTCTTGTGTGCTGAGGTCCATCCGTGATGTTCAGAGATTCAGCTGACCGCAGTCATATGTGTTAATAACACACATCATCACACACACATCCTCACATCAAGCAACCAATTCTGCCGACAAGCAAGACAGCACTTCCTGATCTGTGTGTGTGTGTGTGGCCTATTTCTACATTACATCTCTGCACACTAGAATAGTGCTAAATCCACATTCTTCATGACAAGCATCTTTTACTCTCTGAAACACTTCTGTCTTGTCTGTTGTATCGTTTTAGAAAGTTGTTTGTATATAAATCAGTTTATGACTAATGTGAACAGGAACTAAGCTGTACTTTTATACTGCAGCTTTAACTCCACAAGCAAACACTCACATATAAACACACTTTCACTTCAGTGCCTGTTAGCTGAAAACAAACAGTATACAGGAACGAAGAGTCTTCCTCTCTCCCTCTCTTTAGTCTAACACCATTAAAATGGATGTACTGGACCTAGAGATTTAAGCACATTTAATCAGGAACTCTCATTACAATATTACAACACAGTCAAGGGATCTGAGAATGGTTTGTGTTTGCAGTCACAGTGGAGTCCAATCTTACAGTGAAAGCTAGTGTTCAGTGGAGGAAGTGCAGAGCCCTGCTAACACATTACTGTTCCACTAGCTGTCAAACCTTCACTATTATGAAAACATTTTAGTCTTATGCCTAAATGTTTAAAATTATTTTTATTCATACTATGCATGAATTCTATTACAACACTAGTGCTATTTTAAAATGAATGAAACAGTGAGAAAACAGGAAAAGCACAGAGAACACACAGTCACTGCTTTAAAGGGACAGTTCACCCAAAAATTCTTCCTTCATTTATTCCCCCTCATGTCATTCCAAAAAGATGATATTCTGAAGTACTTTGGTAAGCAAACAACAATGATACCCATTGACTTCAATTGTATGGACACAAAACCACTGAGACATTTCTCAAAATATCTTCTTTTGGGTCAAAGGACCATCTTAACAACTAAAAAAACCTAATAGATATGACAAGAAAAAGTGGAAAAGCTTTAAACCAGTAGACAGAAAATGATGAGCTCCACTCGTCATCCCACTTTAATGGTTTTTGTTGATGCATTAACTCAAATTCTGGTGTGAAATGCGACTCTTCACACGTTCATGAGAATGATCTGCAGGTCTCTCAGTAACTGATGATGTAGTTTTCAGTAACTCATGTGGACTGTCACTGATGATTGTGTACCAAACATAAACTTTTTGTATTCGCAAGTGCTGCTATGTTTTTACTCAACTGCTGTTTTGCATATAATAATTACATAGACTAATAATTCTAGTAAAACAAAATGCTTAATTCTGTTGCAAAGAACCTGATTCTGATAAACTAAAGCAAGAATAGGATATTTAGTATTGTTTTAAAATGTTCTGTCCAATTTTGATGTTTTTACTGTGTTAAAAGTGTAATATTTCTTCAATTATATAAACATTTTCAGTGCGTCACTGTGGAGTAGATGTGTCCAGACAGATCACATCAAGATAGCTTCAAATAATCCACAACTATAAGCATCAGCTTAGCCATGTTTATTCTGTAAATCCAAAGTCATTTGAAATGAGGATGAGGAATGACAGAATGCAGATGTGATGGGGAAAAAAACGCATAAAACATCTACATGAGTGAGAATGACAAGAGTTTGTCTGGAGGTTCTCCATTTAACACATCTGGAAATGAAGAGATGGAGGTGAGAAGGTGGAGATAGCATGAAATGGCCATCAGATGGGAACAGATGGATGAAGCTGAAGATCAAATAGACGGCGATCAGGCGGCCTCCTCTTCACCTTCCTCCTCAAACTCTCCCTCTTCTGCGGTGGCGTCCTGGTACTGCTGATACTCAGACACCAGGTCGTTCATGTTGCTCTCGGCCTCGGTGAACTCCATCTCATCCATGCCCTCGCCGGTGTACCAGTGCAGGAAAGCCTTGCGACGGAACATGGCGGTGAACTGCTCCGAGATGCGCTTGAACAGCTCCTGGATGGCCGTGCTGTTGCCTATGAAGGTGGCAGCCATTTTGAGGCCGCGGGGCGGAATGTCGCAGACGGCGGTTTTCACATTGTTGGGGATCCATTCCACGAAATAGCTGCTGTTCTTGTTCTGGACGTTCAGCATCTGCTCGTCCACCTCCTTCATGGACATCCGTCCGCGGAACACGGCGGCTACAGTCAGGTAGCGTCCGTGACGCGGATCGCAGGCGGCCATCATGTTCTTGGCGTCAAACATCTGCTGGGTGAGCTCGGGGACGGAGAGGGCGCGGTATTGCTGGCTCCCCCTGCTGGTCAG
>JAZGTK010014310.1:0-13806 GCA_036877625.1 Ambastaia sidthimunki
GTGATAACGGGTAAGCAGTCCAGGTGATAACGGGTAAGCAGTCCAGGTGATAACGGGTAAGCAGTCCAGGTGATAACGGGTAAGCAGTCCAGGTGATAACGGGCAGTCCAAACAACAGGGAAAACCGCTCAGAATAGCTTGACGGGGCAAAACTAGACTTCGCAAAGAGTCTCTGATTCAGGTGAGTATTTATAGCGTGAGAATAATTACAAGATGGCCGACAGCTGGAAGGGGAGTGGCCCAGGTACGGGGCTTATGGGAAATGTAGTTTTAATACTCCGGTGACGCTTCCCGCTGGCGGCAGGTAGAGGGAGCCACAGGGACTGAATTCGTGACACTGTTTGGTTTGCAGATTTTCAGAATGAGTGGAAAGTTTGGAGACAAGTGCCAAACTAGTAGATGCCCACTAGTGTAGGAGTTGTACTGCCAGGGTGTCACTACAATGAGGTAAAATCTCTTTCCATATGCTGCACTGTCAGGGATACACACTGCACTCTGCCCTCCAGACATTTACACACACACTGCTTTTATTGGCCTGAAAAATACAGCTTTTCGTACATGGATGTGTTACAAGCTTTTTCTATGGCATGCAGTACTGTGGGATATTTGGAGTTATTGGATAAACTTTATTTGTGAACTGGGTAAGTGTAAGGCATACCAGACGTGTCAACTGAAGACAGACAAGGACAATAGGGGGCAATCACGTGTGGTCCAGCGTGTTTTCAACTCAGACTCAGAAATGATAAATGTTCCCAACATTGAGATTCACAACACATTGTCAAATTGCTAAGATGGTTATGGGCATTATCATTAACTGGAGTTCAGAGGACCATTGCACAGAATTCAGTAAGAGGTTTAACACATCCTTTAACATTAAATTAAAAAGTACATTTTAGGTACAGTAATGAAGATACTAGGAAAATTAGGGACATTTTAGTGTAGCTCACAAGCTGAGATGCAAACTGTGAGCGCAGCCAAGCTGGAGTTTGCCGTGTTGCTTTAAATAGACAGTTCACACAAAAATGGCATTCCATTTTTTTATGGCTTTGTTTCCTCTAAGGAACACAAAAGAAGATAATTTGTTGGTAAGTAAACAAGTAAAAAGTATGTTGGTAAGTAAACAACAGTGGCACCCATGACTGTGTGGATACAAAACCACTGAGACGTTTCTCAACATATCTTCTTTTGTGCTCCACAGAATAAAAAAGTAGTAATGACATGGGGATGAGTAAGTGATGGAAAAGTTGAAATTTTTTGGGTGAACTATCTCTTTACCTGTGAACTATGGGCCTGTTAAATCGGCACACTTACAGCGTCTCTCCCAAAAACCCTGAGCATAATGTTATAATAATGGCTGGTGCTGAAATTCTGGGCAAAAGCTCCATCTGAACACTGCTGACTCAAGTCTGGCTCTGAGTCCAGAGGGGATTTGCTCAGTAACCATGGTTGGGAGAGATGTCCTGGTTCCCTTTAATAGCATTAAGAGTTCAAACCATTAAGGGTGTAATCTAGAGAGGGGATAGACTCCAGCACATGCCTTTTATCTCATTGCTGAATGCCATTCCCTGCTTTCGTTTGTGCTACATGAGTTTTACTGTGTCGTAAGATTTGCCCTACACCTGTTTTTAAAGCATGTACATTGACATGCTTGAGGAACACATTGATTTTTAAGTTCCATGAAATCCTAATACAAAAAGAACTATTGCCTTAAGATCTGTCTCATGAAGCCTTCATACAGTTTGAAAACAAAATACTAGTATTTTTGGAGGAATCCATTTGCGCATTATTGGGCGAGGGGGATATGATAGGATGAACAAACTAAATAGCACTATTTGAGATTTCATTAACTTACAGTTATAATAATAACTGAACGTCAGATTCATCTCTATATAGCAAACATTACATTTTTTCAGATTCCAAATAAATGCTAACTACTACATAAAACTCTACCATAAAACATTATGTGTGGTGCTGTTTTTCGTTTTCTTTTTTGTGGTTTAAAAGTACAAAGTCTAAATAAAGAATTTTTTTTAATGTCAAATCAATCTTTGAAATATGCAGAATTCACCCTGTAATCACTGTTTTGCTAATAATAAAATAAACTACAATTACTTTTGGGAATGTTTACCAGTGTATTTTTCATATTTTATATACATTCACACAAACATATATATATATATATCTGCCTTTGTATACAGAACTAGCATAATTGCCAGCTTGCATATCTCTTCTTTTTACGTGCTGGTGGGAGGTTTTTTTAATGCAAGAGAACACGCTACAGGTATCCAGGGAAGTTACATCGGTCTCTCGCTGTTGCAGTTGCAGAGGAAAGTGATAATTGGACTAAATAAATGTATGGATAAAAGCCCCATAAATCAGTTAAGTGTGAATAAGCTTTATTTCCGATTACACGTGTCGTGTGACAAGGGTCAAACGTCAATCTTTTTGCCATTTATTTTCTTATTGACCCGATAAGGGAAATATAATATTGCGGTCCACATAATAATAATAATAATAATAACGTTTATGTTGATTTATATTTATGTACACTTTACCAAAAGTTCTGTAATTTGTGTAAAATTAGTTCACAAGCCATGTAATAGTTTTGAAACAAAATGGCAAATATATACAAATTAAATTAAATTTAAACATTTAAATTTAAAGCTTTGTTCTCAAATTCACAAGATTTAACGTCCTTAAATAACGTCTCTCTCTTAATCGTTTAATATTTTCAGTGACATATCTCCAAGATCTTTAGCTCAACACGTTTCCATCGGGTTATCATCATTGCCATTTCCCCTTCAGTCTGATGTGTTCCTCTGATTGGCATCACTGTCCTCAGATATTTTCAACAGATCCTCCACTTGCGGCCACCTGGGGCAGATCATAATCACTTGCTTCATCTGAGCCGTTAAACTATTAAATCCACTATTCCTTTCAACGACCCAACTTTAAAAGCGCTCGATCTGCGACTCCATGCAAAAGCGACTCCCGAACACTGGACACGAGACCCCGAGCGCAACTGCATTTAGTTTGGATATATTCAGATACCAACATAGAGTGATAAATAATCATTAAAATTATATTTTATGAACATATATGTTGTTTTTCTACATTGCACAATTCATGATTATTTATACTATAACAAGGACAAATCTAATCAAATAATAAATATAAAGTTAATAAAGAAAATAGATGATTGATAAAGCAACAACAACGATTTTGGTAGTAGTTACTTTGGTAAAGATGTGATGGGGTGATGAGGTTATTATTACTGTACATACGTCCAGAACTGTTAGACAGAGTACATTTCTATTATCTGTCACGACTATTTAGCCTTATACTTAATATTTTGGTAAGTTTGTAGCTAAATGGCTAAATGGCGCTTGTGCATGTTAAAAAAAGTGCTCACGTTTTTCACAACATCACCTCGTCAGACTTAGAGTACATGGAGGCATAAGTTTAATAATTCAGGCAAACTTCAATAATAAATGAAACCTGTGCGTTGTTTAATATATTTTAAATGTTTATAAACCACTACACATTATTAGCAATTACTCACTGCAAATATGCATCTTAAAAAAGAATACAGTTCGGTTTCGTTACCAATACCTCATGAAGATCAGTATCATCAGGGATGTTGTTTTAATTCTCCTGTGTTTATAAGAATTGTGAGCCATTTAAATAAGTTCCGCGTGCTTATCAGTATATTCCCCCAGTGCTGGGTAGCTGTAAAATCGTGTAGACAGGTTGTCACACTACAGTGAATCGATTTTAATGCTAAACATTTAACATGCAATCCTCCAAACAGTGCAAAAGTAGCCCTGGCCAATGCACTAACCACCTGCGCCAACGAGGAGGAGCTTGGAACGCCGATCAAAGAATTAACTTCAAATTGTATCAAAGAGATCAGCCCAGGACCTAGGGGCAGAGACATCAGTTGCAGCTCAATTGTTGATATGATCACATCCGACGGACTTACTGGAAAAAGAAGCTGACATTTAAAGACCAGCATTTACCATTCTCACCCTGAGAGAAACTCTTTCACATCTTGTGTTGGTGGGCTATTGGCTTTTTGGGCTGTTTTGGCTTCCGACGTGGCCAAGGAGATGTCTTTCCCCCAGCTGGGTTACCCGCAGTATTTAGGTGCCTCGCAGGCGGTGTATGGAGGTGACCGCCCGGGAGTGCTGACTTCTTCATCCAGCGGAGAAAGCGCTGAGATCGGCGGTAGCGTGTCAGCGGCTGCCGTTGCGGTGTCTTCAGTGTTGGGCATGTACCCCTACGCGCACAACTACAGCGCCTTTCTGCCTTATACAAGCGCCGATCTGTCTCTTTTCTCTCAAATGGTAAGAAAAGTAAATGCTTATAAATTGCACATTTATTAAACCTGATTTTTTTTCTCGTTTTGTATTGTTTTTATTTTCTTTTCGGAGCATCGTATCCTATAATGGATTTCAAACCATTTTTGGGATTGACACATTGCCCTTGCGTAGTTAATGTAGCACTTGAACCGAAGCATGCACTGTCCATGGCAAGTTATTCTGCAGCTTTTAGAACATAGGCTGGGAAATCTTCAATAAAAATTACAACGTAGATCTGCATAAAAATCAAATAGAGAAAAAAAACAATTTGACAGTCATGCTATACTCAAACATTTTGCTGTGAATCTGTGAATTTTACAGTTGACTATATCAACTACTTCGTGGTTTAAACAAAAAGTGGGATAAGAGTTAAAATGATGCTACAGAGCTTCACTACCGCAAAATATCATTGCCTTTTCAAAAATAAGACAAAAAAGAAAAAAGTTTCCAGTTATACAGCTGTGCCTCCTTTATCTTAACGACATACTTTTATCTCTAATCCACATTGTGTGAATAAATCCCAAATAGTTATTTTCTGCTTCTCAAAATATTATGAAACACTTCTGCATATTTACGTAGAAGTTATTAAGTTATTTTAATACTACTACTAATAATGGTAGTAAGAGCCTACACGTCACGGGTTTACATTACAGTATACATAAAATACACATTATATCATAAACACACCGGCCTCAAAATAAAGTCATCATACAGAGAGAGGTTGATCATTTTTCTCATTTTCTGCAATGGCGGTTTAATAAAAGTTTAGTATAGTAAATAAGTCTATTTTTTGTAATCACCTGTATATGTGGCCCAGCTTATCATGTCACAATGTTGGTCAAAAGCCAAAAGAAATATTTTTTTTAAAGGTCAGTAAAACAATATAAAACATTTTAAATTAGTCGACCTTTTAAAATATCAACAGAGAACAGGAAAGTGTTGTGCAGACAATTCTTAGCAATCCTTTTAAAGTGAAAGATTTTTCTCTGTGACTTGATTTTTGGGGCAGCATATTTATAGATTTTGCGCAGATTGCTTAGAGCGATTCTAACAAATTTTCTGACATTTTGTTTTTGTCAATTATGTTTTAGGGCTCACAATATGATTTAAAAGACAGCCCTGGTGTTCATCCTGTAAGCTTTGCTGCCCACAGTGGCCCTGCTTTCTACCCATATGGGAAGTTTCAGTATGGGGACCCTGCCAGGCCTAAAAACACTACACGGGAGAGTACCAGCACTCTGAGATCTTGGCTCAACGAGCACAGGAAGAACCCTTATCCCACCAAAGGCGAAAAGATCATGCTGGCTATCATCACCAAAATGACCCTCACCCAAGTGTCCACATGGTTCGCCAACGCCAGGCGGAGACTCAAGAAGGAAAACAAGGTAACATGGGGCGCAAGAAGTAAAGAGGATGGTAGTGATAATGAGTTGGACACTGAGAAAGATGAAGAGGAAATAGATTTGGAGAGCATAGATATTGACAAGATCAATGACAACAACGGGGATCAAAGCAACGAGGAGGAAGAGGAGACGAGCGGAGACCTGGAGAGCCTGCATGAGAAACGGCACACGCTTAGGTTCAAGGCGCACGAGGCCTTAGACAAATCCAAATCAAACGCAATTTTCTTAAGCAAAGAGCCTTCTGATGGCAACAACAACAGTACTAAGGTCCTATCTCTAGATCGACAGGAAAGTTTTCAAGCTCTGGTTAGTAACAAGCCCAAAATATGGTCGCTGGCAGAAACCGCAACCAGTCCAGATAGCTCGCTAAAACCCACTTCACCCTCTGTGCCCAACGCTCACGTGGGCTCTCACCCGGCCTTTGTGCCCAGCCACGGACTGTACACGTGTCAGACTGGAAAGTTTCACAACTGGACAAATGGCGCGTTCCTGGGCCAGAACTCCCTGCTAAACATCAGGTCTTTCCTGGCCGTCAGTCAGCATCACCATAATCATCATGTCCACGCACAGCAACAGCAGCCCACGTCGGTGGTGTCATCCATGGCAACCGTGAACAGTGAAAAGACGCCAGAGGACCTGAGTCCAAAACACATAGGTATGAACAAACGCTGGGCCTAATATGGCTTACAAAACAGAATGTATTAGTAGTAGTAGTTATAAGTTTTCTGTATTATGAATTGTAGTCTATAATAAATTCACAAATTCAAATGGCGTTTTTTTTCTCAGATCGGGAAAATGTTCTCAGAAATGAGTCATCAACGCAATAACAGGTAAATTATTATTATTAATATTGTTAGTAGTATTTTTAATTGTTGGTAGTAGTAGTAGTGGGTAGTATAAGCAATATGAGAGGAGAAAACATACCAAAGGGATTTTAAAATTTTTAAATATTTTTAAATAATTGCTTATCTGAGAGAGGCTCTGGATAAAGTTATTTCCTAGCAGGCAGGCAGAGGAAAACCTGCGCCTAGCATTTATAATAAATAGTTTTTGCTTTTGCTGGTGAAAAAGGGCCACAATCCCCCTCCCCACATAGACTCTCTCTGTCTCTCAAGAGAGTAACTACTTATCAAGTCGCCAAGGCTATGTGCCTTGCCTAAAGACCTTTGGGAAAAGTGAACCTCGAGGGAGCAGTCTTGCTGAAACTTTCGCTCTTTAAGTGCCACATTTTTAACAGCCCCTTTTCTTTAACTCGACATGTACATATAAGAAGAAAACGTCAAACATAAGTTCATATATTCACATATGTGAATTTGTGTTATATGATAATAATTATATAATTCTTATTAAAGTATATTGTTACCATAGTAAAATATATGAGCTATTTATAGCTGCTTATTTTATTTTGCAATAAAATGCACGCCTTTACATCTTTTTCTGTCTCCTCAGCCCAAGAAACCAACAGGAATTAACACAGAGGGTCTTAACAGCTCCTTCTTCCGCTTGATCACGACATTTACCTGGGAAAAAGACTAATGACACTTATAATGGTGCAATGATAACGAAATCAGTTCAGCATAGCATTCGGTTACTCTAAAACAAATGGCCAAGTGGAACAAGTGGAGTTGTACATAATGACACCTGTGTTTCCTAAAGTGGGGCATTTGGTAGGCTTATTATGTCTTTTGTGTTGGTGTTTTCCTTTAAGGCGACCCACATTTGTAAATATTGAGTTGACAGAGTTTGTTCAGATCGTGTATTTTGTCTAATAAACTAAATTTAATTATAGACATATTGTACCTACTGTTTTGGGTTGTTCTGGTTTCGGGAAATGCTTTAGTGGATTCAGAGCATGTTTCAGATCCAGAGTTCTGAGAGTTTATTAGTATTATTCAATTTTATTATTAAGCTGTTTGGATTAATTAATAATAATCTTTGTTAATAATAATTTTTTTTATGAAGCACAAGATGGATGTTAAAATATTTTGCGCGAGTGTTTAAATTCAGTTGTTAAAAGGAACTGGCTGGAAATGCATTGAGGTGCTAATAAGATACCAGATGGCTGCTGGCGGCGGAAAAGCGACCGAAGCAGCTGGGAATATCATAAAGTAATTAACAAGTAATAATGTGGGAACGCCCTGTGCAAACAAAATCAAATCTAATCTGTCAGAGAGAGAGAGAGAGAGAGAGAGAGCTCGATACGATAATAAAATATTAATGTTAAGGAGAGTGACATTTAGTTCAGATAGAATGTGGAATGTCTATGACCGTCATCCACGAAACAGTCCCGCTCATCCTATTTACAACAATATATAACCTAATAATTATACATTATTGCTAATTTCAACAGCAGTGACATAGCCTCTTATGTCAGATTCATTTTTCAATCAATACTATTTCAATCAATTATTATATATATATAATAAAAAACTTGTCAAAATCGTTAACACAAACACAAACTTAAAAAATAAGATCTGCGTTATTCTGTTTCTATTTAGTGATTACACAAAAAAATTGTAGAGTCGAGTTAACTGATTTTGCGTGACACTTATGATAAATGCGTTCTTTGCATTTCTTTTTCTATTAAAACATCTCAATACAGGAAACCGAGATGCAGAATTGCAAATAAATTAAAGCTTGCAGCGACCTCTACAGATTGACAGAGTCATTACAGCTAGTACACACGAAATCGACGAGAAGCTTAGTCACTTAAGCATTTTGTCCCTTAAACTATAGAAAATTTTTCAGTTGAGGAAAAATGTCAAAATGTTTTGAAAAGACCCCTTTCAAATACTGAGTGTTTGACCGATGCATGGAATTATATTAACAAATATATAAATATAACAAAATATAACATAAACAGGCCCATGTATCCTTAGACATGAGATTGCTTAAAAATAATTTTTTTGGCCTTTACATTTTAATCTTTGTTTTAAAATTCTTTGAAATTCGTAATGATGGTATTAATGTTACGATACTCAATGACCTAATATGCGCTCAACTTTAATTAAACTTTAAAAGTTTATTGTCGGAAATATATAGCAATGACTAATCATACCTCGTTATCATAAACCACTCTGATAGTTGTTTTGTAATAATTTAATCACAATAAACTTCCAATCACCTTTAAAGAAAACTTAGTTCTGTAATTCTAAAATAGCAATGCTATGCGGCACAGCGCATTAACAAAATGTTGACCATAGTACCGCTTAAACAACTGATTACTACTACCACCATCACCACTAACAACAACAATAATAAACTGTACTTTTTTAGATAAAACTGCCCGTTATATTGTCTTTTTCATTAGCTTTTTGTGATTAAAATGAAATAACCTCCCGGTGTTCCATTTTTATCTTTTGTCCTGTGCTAGCATGGGGTTAGTGCTGAAGGGCATCGGGTTGGGATTCGCTAATAGACACGCAATTACTAATTCTGCACTTCAAAGTCAAAAGTCAAAGTCAAAGTTTATTGTCATTTCAGCCATATACAATTACACAGTGAAACGAAACAACGTTTCTCCAGGAACAAGGTGCTGCAGTACAACACAGAACAACACAAACTAAAATGTCAATACAAAAACTAGAATGTACAAGGTATATACAAAACTCTATTTACATAAAGTGCACAAGTGCAAACAGACAGCACAAGACAGTAACGCAGACCAGTATACAGTTCTCACTATCCGCTGCAGGGTCTTGCGGTCCGAGACGGTGCAATTCCCAAACCAGGCGGTGATGCAGCTGCTCAGGATGCTCTCGATTGTCCCTCTATAGAACACTGTGAGGATGGTGGGTGGGAGATGTGCTTTTCTCAGCATTCCCAAAAAGTACAGGCACTGCTGGGCTCTTTTTGCTGTGGAACTGGTGTTGAGCGACCAGGTGAGGTTCTCCGTCAGGTGAACGCCAAGAAACTTGGTGGTCTCTCCGATCTCCACAGGGGAGCCGCCTATGTTCAACGAAGAGTGGTCTCTCTGTGCTCTTCTGAAGTCAACGACAATCTCTTTAGTTTTGTCCACGTTCAGAGACAGGTTGTTGGCTGTACACCAGTCCTTTGGCTGTTTCACCTCCTCTCTGTATGCTGACTTGTCGTTTTTGCTGATGAGACCCCACACGATGTGGTTTAAGCTGTGCATTGCTACACAGTCGTGAGTCAGCAGAGCGAACAGCAATGGACTGAGCACACAGCCCTGAGGGGCCCCAGTGCTCAGTGTGGTGGTGCTGGAGGTGCTGTTCTTGATCCGGACTGATCTCCCAGTCAGGAAGTCCAGGACCCAGTTGCAGAGGGAGGTGTTCAGGCCCAGCAGGTTCAACTTTTCAGTCAGGTGCTGAGGGATGATGGTGTTGAATGCTGAACTGAAGTCTATGAACAACATTCTAACATATGTGTTTTTTTGTCCAGGTGGGTGAGGGCCAGATGGAGGGTGGTGTTTATGGTCGTCTGTTGAGCGGTTGGGGCGGTAAGCGGATTGCAGGGGGTCTAGTGAGGGGGGCAGCAGGGTCTTAATGTGCCTCAAGACGAGCCTCTCAAAGCACTTCATGATGACAGGTGTAAGTGCAATGGGACGGTAGTCATTAAGGCAGGACACTGGAGTCTTCTTTGGCACGGGGATGATGGTGGTGGCCTTGAAACACATTGGAACTACGGTGCTGCTCAGAGAGATGTTGAAGATGTCTGTGCAAACATCTGCCAGTTGGTCTGCATCCTCTCAGCACCCTACCAGGAATGTTGTCTGGACCAGCAGCCTTTCGCAGGTTAACTCTTTGTAGAGTCTTTTTTACGTCGGCCGTGGTTAGACACAGCACCTGGTCATTGGGGGGAGGGGTGGTCTTCCTCGCTGTTACACCGTTTTGTGCCTCAAACCGAGCGTAGAAGTTGTTAAGCGCATCTGACGCATCTGGAAGGGAGGCATCACTGTCACAGGCAGGTGGTGTTGACCTGTAGTTGGTAATGGCCTGGATGCCCTGCGACATGTGCCGTGTGTCTCTGCTGGTCGTGAAGTGGCCGTGGATTCTCTGAGCATGTGCGCGCTTTGCTTCTCTGATGGCCCGGGACAGTTTGGCCCTATAGGCGGAGTCTCGGGTCCTCAGTAGTCAGTAGTCATCCACAGCTTCTGGTTGGAGCGTGTGGTGGTCTTGGAGGTGGTGACGTCATGGTGATGTCTTTTTGAAGATGCCGCCTGTATCTCAGAAAAACTAATATATTTATCTAGTTTCATGAGTGCATTGGATGAATACCTTCAACAAAGGTTGGGCCCTGCTGGGAGCTGCAAGTCAGGGAGTCCAGTGGTCACACACATCCACATTCGCCATACACCATGTTATGGTTTGACTACTTTGCTGTTCCTTGTTTCCAAAACAACAATAGAAGTTAAATGGTATGAATACCTTGGTTATTGTCTTTTCATCCCAGGTGCAATGGGTTGCTGTAAAACACGGCACTGGATGAGGCAGGGTCTTGAGTTAGAGTAAGGAAGAGAGACAGAAAGAGGGTGGGAGAGAGCTGCCCTTAAACTATATGCACAAACAGCGACAAGAAACTGCTGTTGAGTGCCTGTGTGTGTTGAATATTCACAAAATCAATGTATTTGCTTTGCTTTCAAATAAATGTCTAAATATTTTCAATATAAACAAATAAAAAAGGTGGGGAGATTTCTAAGCGTTTTATAAAAAAAGGCAGATACATTTTAAATATGAGGATGTATGAAATATTAAATCACAAATAAAAAAACTTTTTAACTTAAAAATAACAATGTAACTATAACAGTATAACTTTATAGAGAATTACATGTCTGTGCACTGCAATAACATTACCTAGAAGTATTAGAGCATCATATCTTGCAACAACCATCTGAATTTATATTGTCAAAAAAATACAAACAAAGAGACAAAAAAGACTGTGGTCACAAAGTATTATATGTAAGGGTCAAATGACCTAGAGAGGTTTAAATGTAACATCACACCTTATATGATATAAAATGACTTTTACAAATTTGCTCACTGTGTTTGTCAAGATGCATCTAAGGGTTACAAGACAAATACTTTTCAGATTAGCTGTAGAAAATCTCAGGAAATATTTAGAGTGACTTCTTTTGGATTTGGAACATTTGATGTTATGAAAGTGCAAACACAAATCAAATACACAAACACACACAGAAAGAGAGAATGACAACAAGTCGCTACCTTAGAATTATAAGGTTCTATCTGACATTTTTGTCAAAATTGAGTTATTGACATATTCTTACTCTAATATACACTACCAGTCAAAAGTTTGGAAACACTCATTTTTTATAAATATTTTCACATTTTAGAATAATAGTAAATTCCTCAAAACTATGAAATAACACAATTTAACTTTGGGAATTATGCTGTGATTAAAATAAAATTGAAAATAAATTAAACTAGGTTATATTATTGTGACACCACGCCAGCAGAGGGAGCCCTCGCCAGAATACTAACGTTTGGGCTCCCTCCCCTTCCTGTGTTCTCATTTCCTGTGCCATGGACTATTTAAGCACACATGTGCTCACTGCGAAGTATTGCCAGTGGATTTCCCTGCATACCAAGCGTTTATATCTGCCTGCCTGCCTGTCTGTCTGTCTGCCTGCCTATCTGTCTGTCTGCCTGTCTGCCTGCCTGTCTGCTATTACCTTGTTTGATTTCCTGCTCTTGGATTCTTGGATTACTGTTTTGGATTTGTTTGCCTGGTTTGGACTGCCTTATCTGTGTATGACCATTGCCTGCTTGCTGCCTGCCCTGATCATTGCCTGTGTACCGTTCTGCCTGTTTGCTGCCTGCCTCGACCTGTGCCTGTTTAACGACTCTGCCTGTTTGCTGCCTGCCCCGACCTCTGCCTGTTTCATGTTTTCATGTGCACCCCTAACATCAATACTCAAGGGAAAACCAAGAAAGTTGACGTGGAACTCAGAGGCAGCTCACACTCACACAGCTTTCCAGCGTCTCAAGACAAGTTTCACCACTGCTCCCATACTGAAGCATCCTGACCCAGAACAACCCTTTGTAGAGGAAGTTGATACCTCGAACTGTGGAATAGGAGCGGTTCTATCACAACGCCACGGCTCTCCAGGTAAACTGTACCCCTGTGCATTTTTTTCCAGGAAGCTCACCGTGGCAGAGAGAAATTATGATGTGGGAAACCGAGAGCTGTTATCTATCAAAGAGGCCATCTGTGAATGCAGACATTGGCTAGAGGGCGCTACACATTCCTTTCAAAGTCATCACAGATCACACAAATCTTGAGTACATTCAAGGAGCTAAAAGATTGAATCCCAGGCAGGCAAGGCGGCCGTTATTTTTCACAAGATTTCAGTTTACTGTTACCTACAGGCCCGAGAGCAAGAATGGGAAAGCTGACGCTCTATCAAGGAGATATGATCCTGCAATTGATCCTGCACCACTGGAACCCATTCTACCTCCCACAGTTGTACTGGCAGCCATTTCCTGGGATATTATGGATGAAATTCAACGAATGAATGGAAACACCCCACCTCCAGCAGAATGTCCCGCCAACAAGGTTTACGTTCCGCCAGAGCTACGCCCCAGAGTCATGCAATGGGTACATACGTCTTTAAACTCAGGACACCCAGGTATCTCACGCACAATAAGTCTTTTGCCAATTCATTGTGGTAGCCCTCCATGTCTTTTGATGCTAGGTAAGGGTGGTTTTACTACAGTGGTTCAAGCTGTAGGAATGCCGAAATGACTAGAAAATTGTTAACAGCAAGATGGTATAAAACTGTGTATTTTCTGTCAATTTCCACCCTTCTTCTACTTATACCAACGACGGAAATAAGTGCAGTTATGATAGCTAAATGTGGGAGAGCGTTGCTATAATAAATATATTGTCTTAATATATTGTCTATAAATATATTGTCTGGTTATGTGCAGGCTGTTGACCTTTGCCCGTAGAAAGTGCTTTTCTATGTTTCATAAAATAAGGTGGAGGTCTACCCCTGTCCAGTGACCAGCATTTATCCACTGTATGGCCTATTTTAAGACAGGAACTACAAAGCCTGTTCACTT
>JAZGTK010014311.1:0-13806 GCA_036877625.1 Ambastaia sidthimunki
GCTGGTTATGATGTCATTTCCTCTTGCTATTAACCTGCTCCTCATATTACTATTGGAGGATATGAAAAGGCGATTTGGAATCGTTTAAAGCATTATGGCTCATGTTTTATGCATTAAGGAGTTGATTAATGTACTCGCTCTTTCCCCAGTGATCACCTTATGTGCAGACCAGAGGACAGTTTTTATACAAGACGCTGAATTAATAATGAAAGCAATTTCCTGTGTGGCCAGCCATGAAACACTGTTGCTCACTATGATGTTCGGTTGTGTTGGGGACACAGACGCTTATGAACACAAAGCGTTTGTTGAACACTCATCCGATATGTGGAGAAGAGAATATGTGCTTTTGTAATCTGGTTTTAAAGCAATAGTTCACCGTATCATAATCATAAAAGACGTCTATGTAATGTACATACATATTTATATGCACTATATTCCAAATTCTTTACATCCAGCTAAAGAAAACTTAACAAGCAAGCATACGGCTTTAATTTTTACAATTATATTATTTGCAAACAAGTACTTTGGTAATAAATACTACATTTATGTTTTACTTGAATAGAATTTTACTTTTTTACCTTTTTCAAAGGAATCACAATTAAAGAGTTCCTGTCTTTAAAACAACAGGAGATTGTAAGTAACACTAGAAGTTTAATTTTTGGAGAAGTTTAAATTTTAGAAGTGATCACTGATTAAGTCGGTTTACAAACAGTCTGGCTGTTGGTGTGGATGTTTGTTTATAGTCTGCTGTGTTGTATTTGAAGTGTATTTGTTGCTCTCCATTCGTTTAGCAGCTGTGGCCTCTGGCAGGACACTTTGTGTTTGATGCCAGCAGTATTATACAGCTCTTTCTCTCTCTCATTCATCTCGTGCTGTCATTTTCTTTCAGTCTGTTGATGCTAGACGGGTTTATAATGCGGAAATAACTTTCAGGGAATTACGGAGTGGAAACTGTCAGGCTGATAAGTGGCAAGTACACAAGGGCTGCTTTAGTTTGGTGTTATTTTGAGTTAATATATTTTAGACTGGACAGTCATTTAGATTATCATGCTGTGCTATTATAAAATGTTTATTTTTTGCTTTACCATCCAGTCAGAAGACGTCCAAACTCCTTTGCCAGATGCTTGAGTCATGAAACAAAATACCAAGTTGAATTCTTTTGAGTAAATCGATGTGTTTTAATGTTTTGTTTCTTTGAAATTTCCCCTGGTGCTGGTACTTCTTCAGAAATTACACACTACAGTTTTAAATATTGTTAAATAGATTTTTAGTTACATTTTCATTTATGCATTTGGCAGACACCGTTTATCTGACGTTTTGTTTTCTTGGCGAGTGTGCGCATGTGGTATTCGAACTCACAACCTTTTGTGCCGTTTACACAATGCTCTATCAGCTAAGCTATAGGAACACCTAGCTAAACACGGCTGTTTATTAATGTTTTTAATTAGGTTTATATCAGTGGTGTGTCCAGAAAGCAGCCACCCCATCTTCAGTCCGGTGGCTCAGATTTTGGATGCGTCTCTTATCTGGCACTGATTTCATGAAGTGCTTCACTAATGAGCTGATGGGTTTAATCAGGTGTGTTTGATTGGAGAGACATTCAGGATATGTAGTGTTGGGAGTGCTTCAGGAAACAGGGCTGGGATCCAGTGCTGTAATCTATTGCAAAATGCATGTGAAGTGAATGTCAAATCATTCATGTATAAAACTGCCGGTTCTGTCTTCAGCGAGGGCATGTTGCATCATTTACCATAAGCCTTAGGTTGGGATGCAAACGCCGCTGTTGGAAAACCTTTCCTGCATGCAGTATTTGTGTATTTAATGTAAAATGTGTAAATCCTTTAACAATGTGTGAAATCCTTAAAAAAAGGACGATCCTATAGCAAAAATAACACATTTGATCGGTCAGTTTTTACATCATTTAAGTAATAGGAATGAATTGAAGAACCCTTTCAAAACATGCAGTGACATTTAGCTACAGCTCCATAATAAGCCATTTTGATTGGTTCCCACACTGTCCACTTGTCAATGAGGCGAGCCATTGTGAAGTTTGAGGTATTCTACCTCAATTCAAAGTTAGCTTTGTTTGCAAAACGCATGTTCCAACGTGTTACTCCCCCAAGTTCTTTCTTACAGTCCAAATGCTTTGCTTTACTTGCGAATCAGATATCACCGCCAGCACGTATTAAGGTGGGCTTTGAAATCTTACACACCTGTTCATCTTTAAAACAATGGGGAACAGTACGAAACCAATTCAGTCACTGTGGGTGCTGATCAGCCCTGTTATTACGCCTGCAACGTACAGCGGTCAATTAATCAGTTTAATTACTGAGCTCTTAGAATAATGGACTCCAGAGTTTGACAATTAAATGATTATCTAAGCCATCCAGCATCACTATTGAGTTTAAATCCACGGTTCAGTATTCAATGAAGCGAACGGAGGATCTGCGTTAATCAAACAGCCAGGTTCGAGGGTCATGCTTGCACTCGTCTTTAAAATCCTCCCGTTTCTTGACCTCCTTTTTTCCAGAGCATCTGATCTCCTGCAGGTGACACAGATCTTTCTGGTGGGCCTGCTGGAGCTAATTAGCAGTGTTAGCCTGTGGTGAGGTGGGTCCCTGAGGTCCTGCTGCAGGCCACAGACTCTCTGATTATTTGAAGTGATTATTTCATCAGGACAGTTGAAGGAGGACGGAGGGAAGTCGAGGAGAGGTGACCTGTCAGACTTCTGCATTGATTCAGTTGCTCTGTATTGACGTTTTCAAAAAGAGGTCTCAGCCTGTCACAGAATTCTGGGCAACACGTTACAATAAGGTTCCATTCGTCAATATTAAGTATTGCATTAATTAAAATAAACTAATAATGAACAATTCGTTCCTACAGCGTTTATTAATCTTTGTTGATGCGAGTTAACAGAAATACAGATGTTAGTTTTTCATGTTATTTCATTGTGCATTAACTAATGCTAACAGATGCATTTTGTTTAAATGTATTAGTAAATATCAACATTAACATTACGATTAATAAATGAGGTAGAAGTTTTGCTAATTGTCAGTTTATTTTAACTGAGGTGGTTAATTAATGTTCACAAATAGAACCTGTAGCTTAACTGGTTGCACTGGTTGCATTGCACTAGCAGCACTAAAGTTGTGGGTTCGATTCCCATGAAACACACAACTGGTAAATTAAATATATTTATAAACTTTGAATGTATTCTGTTGCTTTGGTTAAAAGCATCTGCCAAAGGCATAAATATGAAATGATTTGATTTAATTAAGAAGATCATTGATAAAATCTGACATTTTTTAAAAACATCCTGATTTTAGAGCATTTTGTGCACTAGGTAGTGCCTAAGTTGCTCATCTTGTAGCTGTTGGCACAGTTTTGCTGGATGGAGACTGTCTCATTTTTGTCTGTCTCTTCATGTAATTCCAGTCTGCTAAATGCATAAATTCAATCCTTCACCCACACGGAGCTCACTAACCACTGCACCACAGCTCCACACTGGAGCAACATTTTGAGACTAATTCAATCATGCTAATGTGCTTTGTGTCTTTTGTCAGGCAGGGGATAGCAGAAGGTGAAGTGCATGCTGGGAAAATTGAGCGTCTGAGGAAACCGATTGTTTAATATGTTTTTAGATTCCTCTTGCTCACATAAAACCTTACAAGACAGTTTCTTTCATTGCATTTTTCTTTTACCCAGTAGGTGAAGACGTTTTTACCAAGCCAGCAAAAGGAGGCGTGTGTGTTTTGTATATCAAGATAATCAGTTTCTCTGATACCTCAGTGAATGTCTGGGCTGTATAAACATGTTTGTCTGCAGGAAGTGAATGGATTGCTCCTTTAAGAGCTAAAAGACAGATATACAAACACCCTCAGCCCTTGAGAAACGCCAGGCCCTGGATTATAGCAGACACTTTTTTTTTTGTTGAACTTGTTTGCCTTGAATACTCTATGATTTAATTTGATGAGTATTTGTATATGTCTGCTGGTTATATTTAACACTGAATGATACATTTTAAATGACAATGTTCAAATGTTTGTATTGCTTAAAATTGATAGTTTACCCAAAAATGAAAATTCTTCCATCATTGACTCACCCTTATGTCATTCCAAACATGTTTGACTTTTTTGCTTCTGAGGAACACAAAATTTATTTTGAACTACTGGCATCCATTGACTTTCACTGGAAACAAAACCACTGAGACAATTCTCAAAATATCTGTCTTTCTGTGTTCACAAATTTCTTGTGTTCCACAGAAAAAAAAAGTCATATTGATTTGGATTGACATGAGGGTTAATAAGTGATGGAAAGCTTGTCAACTGTCCCTTTAAGTTAAAACTTTGTCTCTGTTTTATGTCTCTTTCTGTGTAACATAGATTAGTAAGATATTATGTTTGTAGCTATCAGCATCAACCAGTAAGTGTCCCTGATTGGGCAATTAAAAGATGTCCCCAAACTGTAGCTTTTCTGTCAAACAGTTTTGACAAAATTATGCAGAAATATAATAATTTAATCACAATTAATACAATTCATCTGTGATTTTAATGAATTCAGCATGTTTTGTTTCAGTAGCAGTGAAGCTATAATTGTTTCTTCTCTAGTCAGATGGTGAGTTCCGATTCTGATGGTCTTGCTGAAGGGATTTGGCCTGTGGCCTGTTTCTCTCTCTGTGACTGAACCTCCATAGGTCTTCCTAAAGAGACACATGGCCAAGAGCTTCCTGTCATACATAATACATAACCTTAACCTAACATCTCTCTCCCTCTCTCATCTCTCTGACACATCTCATTCGCCCTCTTTTCTGTCTCTCCAACTCTCTCCTGCACACAATTAAACAAAAGCCCCTTCTCATGTAGAGAAGCCCACTCATTTTCTGCTGTGGCACTTAGACTTATGCATAATTGCCTGCTTTGTGTGAATGGAAAACACTCATCAGGTGTGCTGGTCTTTTCAGCGTGTGGTGAGATTTTATTTCACTTAGTTGCATGTAGTGACATGCAATTTCATAGCTGTTAACAAAGCATCCATTTTTCAATTTTTTTCTGCATTTTTTCCTAAAGACAAGACGCAAACCTGGATGTCATTTATTTATTGTTGTCACCTTTTAAGGGTGTGCAAGCAAACAAGTATTTAACACAGCTTTTATTTTCCCAGAATGCACTGCACTGTTAGGATCCCCAAGCTTTTACAAGTCTGGTTTCTGTTTGGTGGTGGTTTTTCTGATGGTTTATTGGTTAACAGGATACGTTTCAGAATAAATTGGCATAAACCACAATTTTCCGCTTTAAGGCTGTGTTCAGACTGCAAACAATTCTGATTTGTTTCTCAGATCTGATATTTTGTATTGGCTGTTCACACTGTCATTTTGCAATTCATTTTTTCAGAGTTCCACATCAGTTGCCATAGTAATCACTTGATGGAAAATATGTTTTTATACAACTGAGAGTAGCTGTTGTTAAAAAAAGAGAGTATGGGGAATTTTGCTTAGGTTGAATAAAAAAAGTCCTAAGCATTTCTAAAATCCGATTTTAATCTCATTTTAAACCACATTGGAATGCATTTGGATTATGTTTGTAAAAAAAATATTGGGTTTAGTGACTGTTTTTCTTTCTGTTGAGACTCTGAACAGCTAAACGGATTAAAGTCGCATGTGCCAAAAAAAATCAGATTTTTAATTTTTAGTTTCAGACCTGTTTAAACAACCTCTTAGAGCAATGTGTAATTTCTCAAAGCTTTTTACTGACAGGCTTATTTTTCCAGAAGATATCCAGGTTCATTCCAACTTATTCTGAAACACGTCAGGCTTACAAAGAAAGACATGGTGAAGCTTCTGGTCTCACTGAGGGTTTTGTGGTGTGTCGTAGGAAAAAGTCAGCAAGAACATCAGCAGGTCACCTTCTAGACAAGCTGGTTTCAGCTGGACGCCCGTTTATGTCGGGCACTGTGTATTACACCCTGGCAACTAAGCAGGAAATCATCCGAGATTCATCATTGAAGAATGAAAGAACCCTTTCTTTACGAGATTGACTTTGGCGTGGGTTCAGATGTAATAACGATAAATGGCAGCCTGCCTCGGATTATGCAGCACGAGGAACCGGAGATCCACACAACCTGGTTTTCACTGCACCCTGGGGTGTTTCTGCCTGCTGTTGGGGAACCACCGGTCTATGACATCACCTCTGTTCAAAATTTTCCGTAACAGGTTGTGCCGACAGCTTGAAATGTACCAGGACACGGAGGGAAAATAAACTCCACTTTGACTCCAGAATGAGAATGCCTGTCTAAGAGGCCTCTGAGAGCCTCAGATGGAGAAGTATTTTTTTTTCTCCCTTGAGACGACCTGAGCTCCTGTATGAATAAATTGTACACAGGCACAAAGAGAGAAGAGGTCAGAGGTGTCTTCTCTCTAGAGAACAGTATGAAAGATATGAGAGGAATATGGATGGTTTGGGTTTCTTGAGGTGAAGGTTTTCTTAAGTAGCTCTTCTGTAAGAGAGTCACATCATCACTCTCTCACACACACCATAACTATATTACACAGAACAGACTGGCTTGTTACCCTTACTTAACCTTGTAATACACATGTTTCTGTCCTGTACTTAATTGAAGGGGTGAGCGCTCATGTTTAATCATGTTCTGTTTGTGTGATGTGTAGGTCAAACTCCTGTCTTTCTCCTGTATGTTACACAACAGGGTCCAAATGCCCAGATAACAGGGAACGTTTTCAAAATGTTGGCTAATGTGTAAAGTTTTTTACATTTTTAATGTTATATATCATATATATCAAATGCTATTCTTAATTAGTGAAATGTTTTAAAAATGTTACAGAATTAAACATTTTATAACCAAGCAATAACGTTAACACAATGTCAAAAAAAACCTGAATGTTTTCAGTGTTCCTAGTACTAGAAATAACTTTAACAATTTTGTTATTCAATGCAAATTTTATGGAAATGTTCTTACAGCTTAAAATTGTTGGTTGGGTGACAACTAGTAAAAATGCTTCTATTTAGAACTGATGTCAAATTAACATCTTTGTATTTGGTATTTCCTTGTTTTGCTTTCATAACAACATGGACTCAAGATACAATTAGGAACTTATGCTTTTAAAGCTAGGCTGCTATTGCTAGCCTCTTCAAAATTGCCTACCCTAATGTTGTAGGTTTTTTTAGTAGCTTTTTACAGCCCTGCACTGCTTGGAGGAGATGCATGAGTCAGATAATTGTCATCTCCTGACTTTTAAGCTTCAATTAGTCAATTATGTTCTTAGACCTTCCAATAAAATGACACTAGCTGAGAAACTGGAAGAACGCCCAGACTTCTGCACACGCCACGTTTACAGCATTGTTAAATTCGGCAAATAAACGGTAACTGTGCATTTATATTAGCAGAAATATGTCAAGCTGAACTGGTTTGATGCAAAGGTCCCTCAGCTAAACATTAACTAAAGGTAATTTGATGCAGGGTGCCCAGAGATGTTTCCTCCAAACACAGGAAAAGTGTTATTGCTGTAAATTATTATTGTTTGCATTTCTACATGCCACTCGAAATCTGTAGTTTCTGGCGTTCACATGATCTATAGTTCTTATAGATCAAACCGGAGAACAAGCTGCAAGTACAGGCAAAGTCATGTGTTCAATTCCAAGAGATCATGAAAACTGATAATGTATGTATGTATAATATTACTATTTACAATATTACTGTAAATCTATACTGTAAATCTACAATATTACTGTAAATATTACTATTTACAATATTACTGTAAATCTGAGAAGTAATCAAATGAACTTTAGGTTCAGCTCATAGGTTTAAGTCAAAATGTAAGACTCACAGTTTCACAGTAATGAGCCTGAAACTCAGCTCGTTGTTTTTATGTGGCCTGATCGTTTTGCAGTGTCACTGCTGTTTGCCTCTGAGCTCAGCTAGTCTTTACAATGAAGAAACTCACAGCAGGACAGAGTTACACAGTCAATGGAGGACACAACACTGGCTGTTCTGCTGTAGTCAAGCATGGACTAAATTTGCCTAGAGCTCTGATTCTTCTTAAAGAAACAGTACATTTATATCAGAGGAGTCCGGTTTGTCAGACGTGTGCCTTCTGCGCTATGCTACAATGTTTATTTCATACTGTTGGAAATTGGAATTGGCTGTGGGTTTTAAAATACAAAACCAATTGCAGGTTGTAAGAATGTTTCCTTAACGTTTCCATTAAGTAACAAAAACGTTCTTGTCCTAGGACCGTTCAAAATGTCCAGTTTTTTTAGATGTTGTATTAACATTATTCCTTGGCTATAAGAATGTTTTATAATATTTTTTAATTCTGTTACTTTTTTTAAATGTTCCACTAACAACTTAAGAACAACATGTTAAAAATGTTCTTCTAATGTTACAGCAAGAATGTTTTTGATCATTGATAGAATGTTAGCTAATGTTCTGAGAATGTTCCCTGTTGGCAGGGTAACAAATCAAAAGCAAGACGCTACCTCATCAAGCAAGACACTTACCTCTCTGACTGTGACACTCAATCTACCGTTCCAGATGTGAAAACAAGGACCGTCTCAGTGGAATATCATCTGGGTAGTAAACATTCCATCTGCCTCTCCTGCAGTAAATTACAGTCGTTTATTAAGCAGATTTTAAACAGTTTATGTAATATATTCTACAGCTAGCTGGTGAATACGGACTGGTGCTTCACTGAGCTCAAAGTGGTTTCAGAGGTAGTTTGATGCGGATATAATGTGTTGAACCAAACAGAAGAGTTTAGCTCCAGTTGACTGTTAAGCCCACAGTGGATCCTCTTTTTCAGCCCTGTTAGATTAACCAGACTGTTAAAAGCCTTTCATTGCCTACGTTGTATTTTTGCGAGAGTTTCTTCTCAGTATATTAGACTCTCTGTTCATGTTTGGGTATTGTTTTCTTTATTCAGGAAGTAGGTCCAGATCTATTTGAGCTCTCCAAGTTTAATTTTGAATGTGTAGTTTAAATTTTAAAAGTATTGGGAGTTTTGGAGTGGGATGTATCTCACACTTAATGTTCATAGTTCATTCCTAAAATCCTACAAATTGTCAAGAATCTCAGAGCATTTAGCACTGAAGTACAAATGATAAATTATATAAACCATTTGACCCAAATCAGTAACACAGATCAGCAGAGCAATACAAACATACAAATCCAGATCCAACGCTTTTGATATTGAATAACTGAATTGATCCTTGTAAAACTCCAGCACAGTCAATGAAAGGAAGTGTAAGTTCTCAGTTTCTGGCTTTAGGGAAGTCGCTGTTAAATCAAATCTTTTGTGTGAGGCAGAGAGAGTCACGGCAGGCCGTAGCAGTAACCAGAGAAGCTGATTCAGGGATGGAGAGTCATGGAAGTGGGTTCGAGTGGAGGAAATGTTTTAGATTGAGATTCTCCTGCAGGGCTCCGTGGGGAATTGCAAGTAATGAGCCAAAACTCTGGGCCATCTTGGGTCTGTGGATGCGTTTTAATGAACCACCAGCATCCTGCCTAGTGACTTACACAGAGAAGTGCAGAGAGACTAAACTGAGCTCGTCTGTGCAGTCCAAACTTGATTTACTAATGAGGGCTGAACCGAATTCACCTCTTACTGCTGTTCTGAAGTCTGGTTGACAACGGGTCCAAAGTTCTGCATTACAATTTACACATTTCAAACTCATTTTTACAGGGTCCAAAATCTTTGTTCTTGCAAATACATTTTTGGACTAATAAAAGTGTTTCCAAGTACTTGTTTACACTGGAATTGGACTGAGTGTTAATAGTTTTGGTGCAGAAAAATACATTTTAATAAATTAATATTTTTTTTACTTGTGTCAGACTTTGTGTTGACAGACATTATCATTTGAGTGAATAGAATAATTTTACTGAATTGTAACCCTTACTAATACCAAGAACTTGGTAAGTGTTAATGTACAGTATGGTCAGCTGGTTAGTATTGCAAAGGAAACCCTGGACGTAACAAGGCACACTAAACATGGCAACTAAACGTCACAGTCAGCTATACAGTTCAAAAACATTTGCTGCAGCTGACCAATCAGAATCAAATATTCCAAAGAGTACATAATAATATTTTGCACTTCCGCACATTCAAGCTGTCAGAAAGTGCAAACTTTTGTGACGGCTGTTTCTGTGTGCCTTACAAGTTCAAATCTCAGTTCCAAAGCCCACGACTAATTTAGGTATCACTCATAAGTAAATTTAGCTGAGAACACACAGTCTTTTAATACTCTGTCAGCACTTCCTGTTTAAAGCAAAGCTCAGCTTGTGCAAGTCACTGTACAGTAAATAGCGTTTTCAGTGTGACTTAATTAAAGTGTGAGTGTGTGTGCATGTATAGGATCTGACAGCTCCATTCATTTGTGCAGACTGCCAGCACATTGTCGAACTCTCAGCTAAATCAATGCAATTTAACTCCGCTCGCTAACGTCGTGATTTATCCCACCGATCTGAGCGCGTGCAGAAACAGCTCACCATATACACATAAATCTACAGCACCAGTGCCCTCCGAGCACGGATAAATATTTCCGAAGTGCTGTAACAAATCTCTCTCTCGGCTCCGGCCATCAGCTGCAGTATATTGGCTTCATTTCCAGTTTGAGGCTCGCTTGGGTGGGAAAATTCACACAGACTAATTGATTTTGGCAGATACGCTTCCGCCAAAGCAATGTCGGTTAGTGCACATTTAGCATAAAACCCTAGCAAACAACACCCTTTAAAGAGTGTAGCTTCATCATTTGTTACAAAACAACAATATGTGGCGTTATAATGGAATTTAGTATATAATGCTGGCTGGCCGTGATGGCTGATGCATTTGTTGTAAAGCATTACAGTGAATGCAGTATTGTGTGTGTATTAAGTGTGTTTTGTTAACTGATGCACAGGACTGTTTTCCGGAGAGGGAAAATCTTAATTGCTGATCCTCTTTTAATTGGGTTTAGAGAGGTAATGGTCATTGAGTTTGGCTTTACTACAGAGAGACTAGAGGCTTCTAGAAGTAGAGCTTGGGTTAAACCTTTAAAATAACATGGGTCACACATAAACCAATATGCTCCACCAGAACATTGAACTGGAACTACAGGAATAACTAAAATTGTACCTTTTTTTACAGAAAATGTGTCACTTCTGCATTGTTGGTGGGCCGGGCATTGCTGTATGGTTGCTAGGGAGATCTGGCTGGTTTCTAGTCTGGTCTTTAGGCATTCCTCAGGCCTGAATACCCAAAACATGAAGTGTTACTTCACAATGCACACATTTAGGTTTCAGTCAGGTAGTACAAATGACCTCTTTTAAACAGCCCCGCCCCAAACTCAAGCCATTGGTTGAGCTGAAAGATGAAAACAGGTACAAGCACAGAACAATGTTTGAAAGCATCTCAGAGCCGCAGTGTTTACAGTAGTTTAAGAAATAAACCTGTTAATGGCTCACTTACAGTTGTCTCCGCACATTAAACCAGCAGTTTTGTTTACATTGATAAAATTGGGCAAAAAGACTTTGTTTAAAACTGGGACAGATGCATTAAAAGAAAAATATTTTTTTGTCAGGAGGGACTGAATAAAGCTCGACACTCAGATCAGTTCTGGTTAAAAGCATGACACTAAGTCAGTTTTTAGGAAAGCAGTATGTAAAGATTGCTGTGCACGAACAGCCGGAGGAATTCTGGGAGTGTAGGACTTTCAAAGGTTCCTGTGCCTCATTTTAAATAACAGTGTTTTCTATTTTCAACATCCATTCACTATTCATCGCTCTCCCTCGCTCAACATCTCTCCCTCCCTCTCTCTCCTGCTCACTCAACATCTTTTCACTCCCTCTCTCTCTCTCTCTCTCTCTCTCTCTCTCTGTCTGCCACCATCTCTCTCTCTCTCTCTCTCTCTCTCTCTCTCTCTCTCTCTCACTATATCTCTCTCTCTGTCAAAGATCAGCTGCTGGCTGAACACTGGGGGAAAGCTGGAAATGGTGAGAAGTGAATTGTATTTGACATGCTGTTTCTTAAAGCAAGCTCAGGAAGTGTCAGATAGTGCTGGTGTTTGTCTGATGAAACCCTGTTGACTTACACTATCAAAGCTGTCTTGTGTAAGACGTCTTTATGCCACATTAGCCAAAGAATCTAGCACTGACTTCCCTGAACTCTCAGGGAATAAAACAGTGTTTTGATTGAGGATTCCATTCATTGTTTTGTCACATTACTAAAGATGTGTTTGGAATCCCAGAGCTTAAATCACAAGTCTTAAGATTTATTGGCTGTGTCTCAAATACTTAGAACACTTTTCCAATGAGCCAAATGTTTTAAAGTGTTAGTGTTTCCACTCTGGCTTTAATTTAGCGCATTTATGACAGAACTGTCGTGATTCTTCCAGCATCACAGCAATCCAGGTTCAAATGAGACCATTCTGAGATCTCTTCTCTTTTTCTTTATTGTCGTGCGAGATGTGTTGGGTTCGTCCAGTTATCTCAGGGTTTATGTTAAGCGATATACAATCTAACAGCTACTTGCTAGACCTTAAGCAGCTGTTTCTCATTGCAGGGCAATTACATTAATTGCAGGATATATATGCGAGCTGTTGTCTTGTTACTGCATAGCTTAGTGGTTAAAGATCTAAGCTGGTGACCAGAATGTTGGTATGTTCAAATGCCACCAGTTTGGTCCATTAACTGTCATTATTGGTTCCTTGATCAAGAACCGTGATATTTACAGTTGTAAGTCAGATAAATAAATAGTTAAAGAATAAAAGACAAAATGTGATGTTTTTTTTATGTTAAAGCTTTGTAGGAAACTATAAATAATTTGTGTGTGTTTGTGTGTATGTATGATTATGACTGTGTGTGTGTGTGTGTGTGTGTATGATTATGACTGTGTGTGTGTGTGTGTATGTATGATTATGACTGTGTTTGTGTGTGTGTGTGTATCCCAAGGTGTAAATGCAGTTGGTTTCTGGTCCTAACAGAACTTGATGTGTCTAGAACAGGAATGTGTTGAGTCTGGATTATTTGAACATATATTTATAACTGCAGCCTTTTAAACATCTACTGAACTGCAGAAAATTGCATTAAACTCCGGAACACACAGTGTGTGTATCTGCTTGATGGTCTTTTATTTAGAGGAAACCACTGTGTCATTTGATCAATATTTAATCTCTCTCATCTCCTGCTGTGGCGAGATCAGGTTTAACTCCTCTCAGCTTATTGATATCTGTGATAGCTTTGTGGCAGTATTATTATATCTCAGTTTATTAGCATTTTCGTAATATTTCATTATTTTTTTGTAATAATTACATGCTCAGGTATTTGGCAGGTTGAATTCCTTGTATTTATAGTCTCAAAATACATTTTAACCAAGATAAACTTAGATGTACATTATCACACACTCAATCAACTTTGATTTTTTTGTTCTCTTTTCTGGTTGTGCTAAATTAAATAGCGGGCAAAGAGTAAGAGTGGAAATTGAGATTCGGTTGAGTAACTGCAGACTTCCTGAAGTGCTGTGGTTGTGGTTGCCAGATATTGCTGCCATGTTGCGGGTTGCCAGATTTCAGGACATGCTTTTTTGACCAGATGCAGGTGATTTGGCAAAAAATGATGGGCTGGAATACGCTCCCTCTCTCTGCATTATTCCACGAGTGCTCAATGGTTTTTGTGTTTGTTCTCTGAGGCCTTGTGGTCGATCAGAGTGAGCGGGCTTAATTTACTCCACATGGCCCAGCGTTCGCCAGCCATTCGAAATACCAGAATCTTTCCAGATGGTGTAGAATTTTCTTTTCTTTCCGTTTTGTTATGTTGCATCCTTTC
>JAZGTK010014312.1:0-13805 GCA_036877625.1 Ambastaia sidthimunki
TTAGACTATCCCAAAATGTAGATTTATTTTTACTGACCAGTCAGGAAAATTTGCTTCGAAAAGAATTTAGCTGAAAGACGAGTAATCTGTATCCATGGTAACCATTTATCTAAAAGATTTCCCATCGCTTTAATACTTTACTACCTGTTTCTGAAATATAAATAGTTAATTTTAAAGGCCAGAGAAAAACATTTGATTAACAGTAACATTTTGCATGTTACTGTGACAAAAAGAAATATTATACGTTTGCATTACAATACGTTTGTATTGCAATTACAGTATAGTATCTTTGTTATAGGCTAACGTATATGTCCATAGTCCAAATAAGTGCCTTATTTTTATTCCACTGTATGGTTTAGATAAGTTTGTATAAGGTTTCACTGTTGTACTGCAAATGCCGCGTTCTCATAACTCAAACGTCATCATTCTGCGCCTTTACGAGCACAGAGCGGCGCGTCTGTCCCATTGAATGGGAGAGAGAATAATACAGTATAGTTCAGAGTAGTCAAAAACCATCAGGATATTCTGCATAGTATATTAAAACCGACATCATTTGAAATGATCGACACAATCGATAAAGAGGACAGTATTATTAGCGAAGAGGAGGCTGCTCAGTATGACCGCCAGATACGCCTCTGGGGTCTGGATGCTCAAAAAAGGTTTGTGGACATTATAAAACAAATTGTATTGGTTGTACTCGCATTACTAAGGAATTTTAATGCTAAATTGCATTTAATAAATAAATAACCCAAAACGTTTTCATGTTTTAAGACTTTGTCAAGTCTAAGACCTGTTTAAGAATCATGCATAAACAGGCACAATTCCACCTACAATTAGCAATATGTTTAAAAAAACACCATGTGAGTTACACTCGTATTCTTGCATTTTGTCTGAACAAGGAATGGTCACCTATGTGATTCATTTTTTTAGGCAAATATAAATAACATCTTATGTAATTATTACATATAATGTATACGTTACATTTGTAGGCTTAGAGGATCACGAGTACTGCTCGTTGGACTGCGGGGTCTTGGTGCAGAGATTGCAAAGAACCTTATTTTGGCTGGAGTGAAAGCATTGACTCTGCTGGATCATGAGCAGGTATAAATACATTTGTTCTCTAAGTTTATTACTCAAAACATCACATTAAAAGGTACATATCCATTCAAGTCTTATTTTCAATGTTCAGGTGACAGAGGAGTCCAGACGAGCTCAGTTCCTGATCCCAGTAAATGCAGATGGTCAGAATCAAGCCCAGGCCTCTCTGGAGAGAGCACAGTTTCTTAACCCAATGGTAGAAGTGAAGGCAGACACAGAACCAGTGGAGAGCAAATCAGATGACTTTTTCTACCAGTTTGATGCAGTAAGTTCTGGAACAATCTGTTGTGCTGGACATACATCAGACTGAAACATACATCAGATGTTTATTAACAGACCAAATTTAAAATCCATGTGCTGTGTATTAAAATATTTTTTTCAAGAGGCATTGTACTAGCAATATTGCCATGCAAGACCAAAAAAAGTTAAATCAAAGTGAATATCAGCTTTGCCATTGACGTAAGTTGTTTGTATGTTTGTCTATGGTAGTGTTGCCAGGTCTGTATTTTTTCTGCAGAATCTGGCTACTTTTAAATTGTTGCCACAGGTTGTTTTATTTTTCACAGGGTAAAGGATTGACAAATCCAAAGAATTTCATTTGATCAAAATGCTAGTATTTAAATATTTTACTGTGTACTACAATGCAGTGATTTTTCAAGATCAAATTGTGCGTAATGCATAACAGTGACAGTAAAATATGGTAAAATATTTAGGTATAAGAGGGGAATATTTTGAGTTTAGGTTATTGGGCTAGTTTTGATTGGCCTTTGGGCTGTTTTTTTCTCACAGACCTGGCAATCTTGATTTAAGGTCTTCAGATACAAAAATAAGGACATTGTTCTATGATTGATAGAAACTTTGTGACATTTTCACAACAGCACATTTCTGTTAATACCTAGATTGTTTTCCTTTGTGCTTTTCATGTCCACTAGATGTCTCTATGCACATTTGATTGGTTTAATTTAGAACGTTATAGCTTTTTAAGCTGTGTTTTGTTTCATGACCTCGGCATGAACCCATCTATGAACGGATCTAGAGGCAAACTCTAGTTAGTTTGGTCTTTTTAAAGTATGTGTTCTTTCCAAGTGTATGTTCTGTTGTCCAGGCCCATGTTTTCTTAAAATCAGAACTTGTTGTTGGCTGTGGATGTTGCAGTCAGCACACAAACACTGTTCAAAGCACTGACAGACAGTCTTTCATCTTTTGCCTGTCTGGGAGCCATCTGAAATCTCCCTTTGGGAGTGCTAGTGAGAGTTTAGAAGGAGGGGGCGAGAAGGTGGGAGACAAAAAGAGGGAGGGGGTGTTTAACATCATCTATTCTCTTTCATCTACCTCTCTTGATATATTTTAGAGAAGTGCAGAGGAAACATTGTGAGAAATGTGTGTGAGTGTTTTTGTCCTCTGTTGTGTATGTGTGTGAAGACAATTTCTTACTAAACAATTCAAATTTAGTTAAGAGGAAGCAACAACATTCTAAACATTTTAGCATATCACCGCTACAGCAATTCATTGGCAAGATTAAAGGCACAGGTACAATACGTACATACGAGTATTAATTCAGTCAGCAAGTACAAGGATAAAGTGCTTTTATCCAAAATGACTTAAAATACATCGAAGAGATACAATTTTCAAACCCACAACCTTTGCATTGCTAACTCTGCTGTTCCAGTTGAGCTACAGGTGCACCACATATATGTCTTTAGCATATTTGAAACAATTATCAAAGGTCATTTTGTCACTTGCAACATCATATACCAGATGAGTTTATGTTCCTTATATTTTTATTTTTGGTGTTATAATACAAAGAATATTCCACATATGTTTTGCCTTGTGGAGTTATGGTTAAAAAGGTCAATTTAATAAATGTAATTAATTTGTCATGGTAAATATTTAATACAGGGGAAAGTTCTATTTAACCTGTTCAACTAATCTGTGTACTATGTTCCTAATAAAGTTATTAATCAACTGGTTTTATTTGCCAAAGCCAAATTTAGAAGGTCATTAGTAGCATTATAATCTAGGAACAGTGATTTAAATGGAATTTAAATTTTTGTAAGTGCAGATATCGTGTTACCTAAGAGAATTTCCACAGATTAAACAAAGATAAAGATACAAGGAAATCAAGTGGCAGGTCTGTAAAGGAGCCATTATGGTAGATGCTGGTAGGTTTGGTTAAAGATCTATTTCTTCTTTGTGTCCTCTAGAGGTCACTGCGTGTTCGAGATGTGGTTTTTAGAGCTGCCTGGAGGCACAAAACGCTCACAGGAAGAATGTGTCAAAAAATAGTAAATGTCTCGCCACAGCTTTTATATTTTTCCCTACGTGCCCCTGTCCCAAAAGCAGTGAAGGTGTGACTCCTCAGGGCATTGCTTCATTGCAACAGCATTTCTTGGAAGTGTTGTTGATGTTCATGTGGAGATTACATAACCTCTGAACCTCTTTTGAAAAGGCCTGCTTAGATAGTCATTTCACTGGGGGTGAACTTCTTGCAAGGTTATAAGGCTACAGATAGTGTCCTGATAAGGAAAGTAAACAACCAGATCGATGGTAAACAAACTCAAGATAGCAGATGAAAAGATCATGCAGCTGTGCTGAAAGATCCACCCAGTTAACGCATCACGGAACTTTATGTGCCATTAACATCTTGGATGTAAACAAAGCAGTTTATTAATATGCCACCCAATTCTTATCTCAAACCCAAAACAGGCCATTAGAGGTTTGGGACTTCAGATAAAATGTGCCAGTGTTGTGGTCAGTTGTCTGGCATTGCCAAATTTCCAATCGGCAATGTTCTGGTTGCACCCATGTAGATGTGTTTTGAGGGGCCTTCAAGCTCCACCAAGCAGTGGCAAGATTTTGAGAATGACTATGTATTAAAGCATGTTTTTTTATTCAGGTTTGCTTAACCGGGTGCTCCAAGGACCTCATGGTAAGAGTGGATCAGCTGTGTGCCCCCAGGAACATCAAGGTCTTCTGTGGAGACGTCTTTGGTTACCACGGATACATGTTCTCCAACCTTGGCCAGGAGCATCATTATGTAGAGTAAGTGAGGAAACGTATGAACACATTTTCGTGTTTGATTTTAATGAGAGTTAATAATGGTTTTGTTTAACCTTGCCAGAGAGAAGCCCAAAGTAGTGAAGAGCTCGGATGAGGCCAATGATGGTCCAGAGGCAAAGAAACCAAAGATCGACCCCAATGAGACCACTATGGTGAAGAAGGTGAGAGAGTTAATAATCATTGTTTTAATTTTTCTGATGTTATTTTCTCTGCTTTTGACTCTTGTCTTTCTTTGAAGACGGTCAGTTTCTGCTCCCTGAAAGAGGCCCTGGAGGTCGACTGGACAAATGAGAAAGCCAAAAGCAACATGAAGCGAGTTCCTATAGACTACTTCCTTTTGCAAGGTGCAAATTCACAATGTTTAAATACTCATGAATCAGATCAATTCATTAAGATGACAAATCCTGCTCCAGAACTGTATGGTCACAACACATCAAATGTACTTAAACGCTATATAGAAACAATTGGTTTAGCCAGGATCCAGTAGGGGACCCAAACAAACTTCTAAGGAGGCTTCAAGATGACTTAAAACGATTTAAAACAGGCAAAACAGGCACTAAAATAAGCTAAACATCAATATATTTTATCTGCATGTATTTGTTTACAGTTATGCCAAACTCTAGAATAGTTTATTGGGTAGAAATTGTGAGTGATGGCCCTTCAAATATTGTTGTGGACAGTGGAGGGGTCAAAAAGCCTAAAAGGTTGAGATCCACTGGCTTAGGGAACTGAAGACATGTCTGAATGCATTATCTTCCTGGATTCAATAGTAGACAGTTATTGGGGGGAGGGCCAGTCGATCTTCTGTGTAATTATAGACGTCATCTCACTTTTTATATTAGTGCTCACCTGTTGTCGTCTGAACGTGCCTCATTTTTCCATCACAGGCTGTCCATGGCCAGTCATGTGCAGCGACCCTCAAACACAAAACATGCCACCTCCACACCAGTCTATCATTATAAAAGACTCCACTGTTACCACAACCCCTCCCTTAACATTTACTATTACACTGATGGAAAAAAATAGCACTTCCTATTTGTGTACTGAAGCAAGACTTTAAGTATATTGCTGTGCTCAAAAATACCACACATCAGTTCAAAAAGCATTTGAGGAAGAACTGTTTCCTGTGTCTTAGCTCAATGATTTATTTGAGGTTTTATTGCCACAGTGGTGAGACTAGACTGATATTACATCAGTGATTTTTTTTTTTTTCCAAAACCCTCAGATGTTGTTTTGATGTAGCTTTCACAATCTGGTGTCTGGAGAAAATTGTATAAAAAATTCAGCTATAAAACTTGAAATTTCATTTATGTGACAGAGAAAGTGAGATAGCATGAATGAGTGGGTGGGTGTTTCTTTGATGTACGTGTTTGTGTGCTACGCTGCCAGGTGGAAATGTTGTAGGCTGGAGTTCACTGTGTTGTAGTTGGTGGGCAGCTGAAAGGGGAAGCGATACTTTGTGATGCCACTTGGAAAAGAGCCTAAATCTCCAAATACATCTTACCCTCCACTCAAATACTGTTTAAAGATGGAAAACACACTCTTTATCTCTTATCTGCTTCCTCTGACAGTACTTCTGAAGTTTCGTACAGATAAAGGTCGCAATCCTCAGTCAGTAAGCTTCACAGAGGACTCTCGCCTACTCCTGCAAATCCGTGATGATGTTCTTGAGACCATGGGTGTTAGCATGGATCTGCTCCCCAACACCTTCATCAGGTACTTGTATGAGGAGTTCACTATAGATATTTATTCTCCAATGTTTTCATACTCACCATCTGGGGGTGTACAAAACTACATTTTCAAAATTAACAAGTTGTGAGTTTGGCAACTTGTCAGCTAATTAGTTGTCAACTAATTATGTCCTGAATCTTTTCAGTTTTGTTTTTTGGGAACCGTTATGTTGTGGGCGTACCAGATGCGTTCTAGCATTCAAAAACAACTAGATGGAGCGCAACAGAATGGAACAGAATGCAAGAGTCTCAAAACGCTTTTAAATACTTGAGCTATTTTTAATTTGACATGCTTAAAAACATTCTTATAAACACGAAATGCTCAAAAACAGCACAAATGGCAGCAATGGAAAAAGATGTCCATCTGGAAAAAATGTAGATAAACCAGTTGATCAGATTAATCAACTAGTTAGTTGGACAACAAGTTGACCATCGTGACTTAATTCTTTCATTAACATTTTCTCTTTCTCTTCAACTCTTCCACTGTTATCCCCTGTCTTGTTTTTGTTCCTCTTGCAGTTACTGTTTCTCTGAGATGGCCCCAGTGTGTGCTGTAGTCGGTGGAGTTCTTGGTCAGGAGATAGTCAAGGTGAGATCTTTGATACGGTTACCTGTCTAAAGTCTTTACTGTAAACTTTACAGTTGTCCATATACACACGTTTGTAATTCAATGGAATATTCTGGGTTCAAGCTAATTTGTGGCATAATGTTTATTACCAGAAAATTACCATTGATTTGTTCCTTAAGTTGCCATTGCTGTTGATTCAGCTTAACTTGCATTCAATTTGCAATATTCCTTTAACATTTCCTTCGTCTCTTATAATCTATATAATCTTTCATTTCGGAAAAGCCATAGATTTTCTGCTCAATAACATGGCACTTTTACTAGCTATCTGATGGCACAGTAAGGAACATATGGCAGCTGCCCTCTCCATCAGAATCTGGGCTAAATCCAAAACTTTTATCTGTTGACAGTGTATAAATGCCAGAAATGACGAGGTAATGCTCCGGTCACTGATGAAATACAGCGGAGACTGCATGAAATATACGAATATAATTCTATAATCTGTACAAGATTAAATAACTTAAATCATTGTGACATAATCTGTGACCCCAGAGTGGATAATTACTCATGTCGGTTGATTTTAGACTGAAAGAGGATATACTGCAGCATAGGCTGTGTACATACAGAGGTCTGCATTAAACCATTTAAAACAGGCTTATTAGAGGCTGACAGTATGACGGTAAAACGTCAATACTGCATCTGTCTTGGAGGGTGATGTCATGGCTCAGACCGGGATGTGATGGAGCTCGGTGAGGGTGGAGATTATAGCTGTGTGGGGTGATGAAGTCTCGGGAGCGGTGGCTGAGCAGGCCTCGAACCCACATGGAAGTGGAGTGAGGCCAGGCTGTCTCGCCATCTCCCTGCATGATGAAATAGGCTGAAATTCGCATATGGCTCTCCGCTCCTCACTGCCCCTTGCCCATCAGTCTCCACCACGACAACAGACAATGTGACCAATGTGTTCAATCAGAGCAGTTAACTATCAAACGGCAAAGCTGTTTGATTAAAATTCTAGATCTCTATAGAACTACGATGTCTAGGTCTGCGGATAGTGATGTGTCTGAAGATGAGCTGATGTTTTCATTTGTCTGTATTTGTTTGACAGGCTTTGTCTCAGAGAGATGCTCCTCACAGGAACTTTTTCTTCTTCGATGGACTGAAGGGCAGCGGGGTGGTCGATTACTTCGGATCCAAATAAGTGGCCCCTGGAGAACGCGGAGAGTCGAGCGCATGTGATGTGCGGGGATGCGCTTGTGATGTGCGGGGATGCGCTTGTGCTCTCAGAACACCATGGAGCTCGTCTACTGCCAGTGGCCGCAGGCATCAAAATCTGTCTTTGGACCGCACCTTTGCATAGCAGTATGCCACACGTTAATTGATGCCAAGAGCAGCAGCATGTTTTTTACTATGTATGTATGTATTATGTATTTACTCGTTCATAAATATAGAGGCACACATTTTCACCCCGGTTAAACAAGACTTGTGATTTCTATGTTTTTGTATTAAAATAAAAACAATGTAAAACGTTAGAATTGGATTGTGTCTCCTGCTTTTTTGGATCTCAGGAACGCACATAAGATCTGTTTGTGAAGGTCCCTCTGAAACAAAAAATGGTATAAATCAAGCAAACAAATTTAAAAGGAATTTAAAAAGAATGAGGAAATATCAGACGCTCCCTTGAGCAATTTATTTCAGAAATAAATAGGCTACCATCCCCGCTGTAAAATGAGGCTTAGGTGAATTTTTAAGGTGCCTGTTATGATTCTAAAAATGTGCAGAAAGCCCGAGGCTTTTACTTGACATATCTCGTCTAGTCGAGGGTTTATTTCGTGACTTTCATACAAGGAAGTTCTTTTATATGCTCAGCCCAGATATGTAATTTGCTGGACTGGTACGGTCGGGTTTATGACTCCGAGGCAAGTGGAAAATCATGTGTTTTGATTGTTAAGATTTGGCAGAAGGATAATTATCCTGCCTGTCCAGCTGTCGTAGCCTAACCAGATACTAGGGAACATACTTTAAACTGACTTCCTCATTACATTGACGAGTCGAATGTGCTGAACTTGTCACCCCACATTGCAGGTGGACTTTGGCTTTGCTACACAATGTGACACCACTGCAGACATGCAAAATCAGGACTTTAGGCTCGAAATGGATAATAAACATGTGACAATGCAGAAATAGAGTGTGTATGACTCAGAATAGAAACCGGTCACACCGGTTGAGCAGATCGTGTGGGAGTGGCAACTAAATATCATGTAACCGTTTTTTCAAGATTCAAGGAGAACTTAAACAGTGGAAACATTTTACCAGGTATTGCTAATGGCCCACATGATTTGGAGAGTGTTATCAGGAAGGTTTCAATCAATATGGAAAAGATTTTTAACTGTACTGTGCTAATTATAACAGAACAGAGATGTTAAAGTTCAGTAACAGAAAAACTCCCACATGCATGTGAGATCATGTGCATGAAATCAGATTGTTTGTTCTCTGTGGAGATATCCAATAAGCTAGACCATTTTGTCATGATCTTGTAATTTGTGTTCTTTTATAAACTAAACTGTGTAAAAATATTCCTTGTCTTTGTAAATGCAAGTATTTGGCTTAAATAGTACTTCAGTAAAGTGCGGATTTGTCAAAATATAAGGAAGTATAAATGCCTAAATTCTTCACAGTCCTGTTAAAGGCAGGTTACAAAAAATTTTCTCATTGTTTCTCAAAATGAAACAACCTCAGCTGTAAAGAGACCATGACCGATGAAGACTCGTTGCTCTTTCTTTGGATTAGGAGAGCAGGATTAATGGACACTGTGTTAAGCTCCTTGTTGTAATTAAGCAACCTTCCCCTTATCTTGAAGGAGCCCCCTCAGGCAAGATGTTCTCACTCCTCAACAGATGTGTTGCCTCCAGCTATAAACTGCATAAACATACCATGGGATAAAGAACTGTTCTCAAATGATCAACAGCCCTTATAAACTCTAGTAAAGCCTGAATGAGTTTGTATGTTAACCGATCTGGGCACACAAAGATCGGAGAATCACAATCTATCACATCTTGTTCTGCTGAGCAGCACAGTGTTCTCAACAATGTGCAAATTTCTGTTCATATCAGATGAAACATAAAAACAGTTCATTCTGTTCATCGAATGTATTGTCAATGTGATCACGTCGGCTTTACCGAGGCAACCTTTGAACTTGTCATTTTTCCATTTAACATTTCAGTTTTTGACAGCTGAATTTGAAGATATACATAAAGAAATAAACAGGCATCAAAACACTGATACAATTCTCATATTTATTGAAAATGGTAAAGAAAAAAAACATACAAAATTCATATAGAAATTTTACATAGAAAAATTCATATGGCAAAAGTACAAAAACGAGTCTGACATGAGAGTAGTGTAAATCTGACTACACATAAGGCTTTTACTTCAGTGAGAGGCTGCATCAGAGAACAAAGGTATCAATAGGTCACAAGGCGGCCACAGGAAGTGGACCGCGCTACTGTTTTACACAGGAAGTCATGAGGAAAGCCACAGGAAAGACATCTCTGGTCCACAAAATGTCATGAATATTCTGAACCCACATTATTAAGCCGACGAGTGGCAAATGAGTGGTTAAAGGGATTTTCCTGTTTTTTAAAAGTGGTTTTTGAGTGAAGTGCTTAAACCCATAACCAGTGTTATGTGTCCGTAAAGGCTAATCCAGATAACAACCTCAGGAAATAAACTGTTTCTGCAAACAATGGATGGCCTTCACATTAATTCATATGGAACACGTCTGTTCAAGTATGACAGAAGTTTGGCTCAGGTTATTATTATTGTTTTTCTTTAACAATAATCTGACCGTATTTGTAGACAAATAAATTACAGCAGAAAAACTGAATGTCTTAGGCAAGTATTAACAAATAAATTGAGATATTTGGTCCACAGAACACAACACTAATGAATATCTCAATGCTCAATTAATCCACCTAATCATTCCAAACGTTATGTTGTTATTACATCAGTCAAATAACCAAGTGTACAAATGGATGTACAAAATTATTTAGCCTGTGCTTCTCAACTTCGAGATCATTATAAACAAGTACATTTTAATGGGGATTTTCACCGATGTTTACAGGACTTTAGATATTTAAATTGGATTTTGGAACACAAATTGCTTCCCAGTGCTGGTCCGAAATAATGGAAGAACACAACAAACTGTTCATACCGCTTTGAAACAGAAAAACGGAACTTAAAAATTAAGTACTTCTAGGTCATAACATTTCATCAAAATATACACACCACGTAAGAAAAAGAACTCCCAGTTCCTTCTATCGTTTCCTCACAAAATATGTACACGTGTAATCCATACAAATATTAACACTGCTGTCCAGCCATTTCAATGGTCTGGCTTTCCCACAAGGCTTCCAGGCCTCCATTGGAGGTGACCAATCTTGGAATTAAGTGGCAAATTTGTGTCCCAAAGTGTAGATTCAGGTAGGGGAGGCAACAGGGCACCTGCAAGCCACCCACTGATTGTCCCAGATGGCTTTAGTAATTGATGGGTTAAAAAACAAGGGTGTTAAAAAGGCACAATGCAACTGTGCTCCATTAACATTATGTGTGCTTTACTCTGCTAAGCGTTCCATTATCTTGATAGTCTTGATAATTAGCACCCGTTTTCCATTAATGGGAGGCGGGCATGTGCTCTGCGCCGGTGGTGACTGATAATGCGGCGTGATTATTGCTCCTGTAAGGCAGCTAAGATGGGAACACATGACAGATAAAGCACTTCTGGGCCTGAGGCGCTATACAGATGTAATCAATCTCTTTGCTTGAGAGCAACCGGGCTTTAACCTCCGGGCTCTGCAGCTGAAGACGCAAAAGCAGTTCGCAGGATGCACAGAAAACAAACCAATCTGAGTACCCTAATGGTTGTGCTTCACATTTGTCAAAGACAGGCACACACACACCACCTACTGATGTCTATACCGGGACACACACTTCAGTCACTACTGAACTTCAATGCTACATCAAAATCTACTGGAAAAAAGTTACCAACAGAAAACAAAAGAAAGAAACCAATATACAAAATGTACCCAAACAAACGAACGAAAAAAATCACAGGTAATGAAATCTGATCCTGCAGAAAAATCCCAGAGTAGAAACAGTTTATAAGTGGTCGGCAGGAAAGCGCCGGCGCTCTTCCTGCGACATAAACCCGTCTGTTTATCTGAGTCTGTGCTGGTACAGAGTGTTGATGGTGTCGGCAATGAAGGCCGTGAGCCAGTGGTACACAGCCCCCCAGTTCTGCCAGGGCGGGACAGCGTTCTGAAACAGAGAAGAAGAGAATAAGCTCACAGAGTGTTCACATTTGTGTTGTATGCAATACAAAGTAGCTTTTAAAAAAGCTGGCTTTTGAACATTGTATCCAAGTGTTCAGGGACTGCAGAAGAGGACGGCTGACCTACTTAGACTTCCGATTTTCTTCTAATCATCCGCCTATAAAGCGAACCGCCCCAGTAAAGTCAATTTGAGATCTCTGATTAGCTTCTTCACTAGGTGGAAAGTGAATTTTAGAACCTCTTTTTGTGTAATTAGCTTTTTCCACCCCCTCTTAAAACTTTTGTACTGAAGCAGGTGAGTGGTAATCACTGGAATTTTTTTGACCAATAGGAATGTTTGTGCTGAACACAAAGCTGATGATCTGTGTCTGAGTGGGAGTGTGTCACGTCTTGTGTGCAAGAAATATTCAAGACATTATCAGGGTTTATATTAGCACAGAGGTGTGTGTGTACACAGACAGAGGGTGGGGTGAGGCAGTCCCAGACAGACAATGTCTGCACACTGGAGTCAGGAGAGACGGCACATACGCGTCAACAGCTGCTATGAGTCATCCTCTAAAAATAAGTTCTCATGGGGGGTGGGTTAAATAAGAGAGAGTGAGGGAAAATAAGTCTTACTGTGGAAGAATGAACTAAACAAAGAAAGGTGCATGATGGGAAATATGGACACGATATTGAAGAAATGACAGGCAGGATTCTAAACAACTTTTGACTAATTCATTTCAATTAAATGTATTTCTATGGCCACTCATTTATGAATTTCACAAACAGTGTAATTCAATATTTCACACTTCCCTACATTACATTATTTAAATCTAATTATTATTTAAACATTATTACAAATCTAATTTATTATAAATCCTAATATATAATTACACATTTTATTAATATAATAAAGTGTTACAATAATTTATTTCTCAATATTCTGTCCTTATCTGTGAACTGTTGAACTACATGAATCCACATGAATATTATTTAAAAAAAAATGAAAGGTAAAAACAGTGACACAATAACCATAAAATATTGAAGTGACCAACAGACAATTATTAAAAAGCATGACAACATGATCAACATGACAAAAATGACAGAAACAGAACACAAGAAAGAGAGCAGTGAGTGATTAGAGAGGAGGACAGGAGGGGGAACTCTGTGGTCCTCCAGCCTCACATGTCCATGAGGGAAGAAAAATGTTCTCCTGCTCTTCTCTGACACAAGAACATACACACAGTTCAATCACACAGAGCTTTTGTTGCTCTGCTGTGTTTAGGGAAGTCCCTGCCATGTCATTCTTTCTACAGCCTTAGAGTAAACAAAGCTGCATCCAAAAAAAACACACTGGTATCAAAGTTCAGTGGTGCCACTCGACAGGTCACAGACTTTCTACACGTGACTGTGCTGGCAGCTGCCTCGACAAGACGTGCTGGCTTTTATTACTTTGCGTGTGTTGGTACAGGTGTGTGTAAGCATGTGTTTGTGTTTGTGTGCGGCTGGCGCGACTGTGCGTGTGTGAGAGAAACTGGGACGAATGTAAAAAAGTGATCTACATGCAAATGCTTGACAGGAAAAGACGAGGACTGAGTGCACTTGAGGATACAAGCCGGTAAACAATGTCCAAGCTGTAATGAAAAACCTAAATGGGATCTTCTGTGTCTTAGACTTTCTCCTGGAAAAGTCTCTAGTAAACTTACTTGTTTTCACACTGTGCTCAGAGGTGCCAATATAAACTCAAACATTTCTCATCATATTCTTCAAAACAAATGATCTGATCTGTCCATAAACATTTTATAGCTCTACATTCTTATGTCTTATTCTCTAACTTCTAAGCAGTTTTAGGAGAAACATCTGAGACAAAGTTAACACTTAATTAAAACATTACTGAGAACACAATGAAGACTTGCGAGCCATAAAAGAGCAACTTCTGAGCAATCAAATTTTCACTGGGTAGTGTAGGCTGGAGAAACACACACCGAAGGAAAGCGGTGAGGTCATGTGTGTTTGTCTGAATAAAGGAGGGGGGGTGGGTTT
>JAZGTK010014313.1:3656-13804 GCA_036877625.1 Ambastaia sidthimunki
CTCATGGCTGTATTAGATCAAAAGGATGCTTCTACTAAATACTGAGCAAAGGGTCTGAATACTTAGGACCATGTGATATTTCAGTTTTTTGAAACATCTGCAAAAATGTCAACAATTCTGTGTTTTTTTAAGGGGGTCTGAATACTTTCCGTACCCACTGTATATACACACACCAGTAATTAGCCAAATCATCTTAATTTATTGCAACCATAAACACTTAATGTTACACACATAAATAAGTTCTATCTCGTCTTAAGTTGTTTAAGACACATCCTGCTCTATATTTTTAAATACTCCCAGTTTCTTCACTGTTCTCACCTGTAAATGATGTAAAGCCATCTTACCTGCTAATATGACACACAGATCTACTGAGGTATAAACAATGTAGCAAAACCTCTGCAGGTTTGACCCATTACTGTTATAGTTTATATATAAAACTGGCCAGTGCTGCAGGGCTGTGAACTGGTGTGGATGTAAGTTACTCTACCTTGTGTCCATTGCGGTTGGGTTGGTTGGTGATGTAGTTGGTGAAGACCTCATAAACGCTCTCTTCGCTAGTGAGTTCCTCGCCCCACATCTGCAGGAGGGCTTCTTTAGGAGACTTACTCTTCAGATAGAACAGGTAGTAGTCTGTCAGCTCTCCAAAGGCTGGTGAGGCAGAATTCCCCCTGATGAAGAGCCAAAACTGTCACTTCACAAGGTTTTCTACAGCAGCTCACAACAAACACACCCGAAGCCTCAAGAATTAAAAAAACTGCTCAGAGCAGAACTGCGAGAGGTCAAGAATTTTGGATCTACATACCATCTTCCATTGGGGAAATCGTCCCAGTCCTGCGTTCTGTAGATGTAGCTCTTGGGTCGAGAAGCCCAAAAGATTGGCCTGACGTCTTCCACCTTGCGCTTCGGATGAGCACTGATGGCCCAGGGAAGGGGTCGCCTAACAGTCCCACAAAATCAGTTTAAACAGAGTGTCAAACCATTATCCATATAAATCTATATTAATAATGATAATATAAACTACTTTTATAGTCTTTACGTACATACATGTAACCACACTTCAAATTTATATTCTATATAACTTGCTGACCATAAAGGGCCTGCTGTTAGGATAATTAACAATGTATTACTAAACAATTGATAATCGTGATTATTCATTTAATTATTAAATCTTTGGTCTTTGGTACATTGTGCATATATAATGTAATATACACTTCAGTAGCTGTACCAGTTTGGGCCTCTCATAGACAAAATTATTTTTTATTATGTCTACTCTTAAGACTAAGCCCAGCAAACACAGAATGTTGTCTCAATGTAGCCAACCTTCTAACAATATTGTTACAACATGATCAAAGGGCTAATGTTTATAAGTTGTTTAGAGAAGGTTATCCCAATATTGCCTTGAACCTGTACGTACATTTATCTGCACTTGAGCAGTGAAGGTTTTGTAAAATTAGTATAAACAATTAAACCTATTTACCTTTGACATCAAGACTTGATTATTGCAATGCCTTACTAGGTGGCTGCCCTGCAAGTTTAATTTAAAAACTCCAGCTAGTTCAAAATGCAGCAGCCAAAATTCTTGTATGACCACATTAGCCTGGTTCTGTCAACACTGCACTGGCTGCCTATCAAGCATCCTGTACATTTTAAAATTCTGCTGATTACCTACAAGGCCCTGGATGGTTTAGCTCCTCAGTACCTAAGCGAGCTCCTCTCTTATTACAGTCCTTCATGTCCACTGCAATCAAAAAATACTGGCCAGTTGATAATATCCAGAACTTCACAATCAAGCGCGGGTAGTAGATCTTCATATTTGGCTCACAAGCTCATGAACAGTCTACCCAGTGTTGTCCGGGAGGCAGATACTGTACACTATGTCAGTTTAAATCTAAATTTAAGACTCACTTTTTTAATCTAGCTTACATATTGTCCTATGGATTTATAACTCAAATCCCTTAAGGGACACTTAACCGGGGACGCTTCCCATAAGAACAGATATATTGGCTCTCACTAAGTCTGTCTGTCTTTCATTTCCTCAAAGTCCAACATCAAAACCAGATAGTGGGAAGACTGATGGGACGACCCTGAGACAGATCAGTGGGAATATAATGGACTTTCCTATTAAACTGCCTACCTACAGCCTAGTTAATGTCTATGTTTTTGTTCCCTGCCTTGTCATAGCAGTGCAATGTTATAACTGCAATTAGTAACAATATGCTTCTTTCACCATCTTTGTTTGTAACATTCCTCAGTGCTTGACATATTGTCACAAAATCCAACCCAACAGTTTTAAATCAATATAATTATAAATCGTTATAATTCTCCATTTATATTCCAAAAAGTTACAATCTGCAGCTTTAACATGCCAGAGGAGAACTGGCCGTCTCAGTTCAGCCTGGTTTCTCTCAAGATTTTATTTTATTTATACCTCATTGGAGTTTTGGATCCTTGCCACTGTCGCCCTGTTGGCTTGCTTACTGGGGGACTGCTGACATTTAACTTAGCTTAGGGTTTTGTAAATTATTATTGATCCTAGCAAATATAGCAATTTAATTATAGTCCTAAAGCCTCTACTATGTTATTTCTTTGTCTTGTTTCTCTTTCATTCTCTTACATTGTGTAATGTTTAGACATTTGTACTGTGTATATTTTGTGTATATTTTGTGTATTGTGTGTATTTTTTGTGTATTGTGTGTATTTTATGGCATTATTGCAAATCCCTCATATTCTTGTTATTTCTCTATGTGCCATCTTCATGTAAGCTGGAACTGCACATTTAGAACTGCACATTATGCATAATATGATACCTAACATGTTTACTGACTACATGTTGCATAGTCTCAAAAGTACATGCTGTTTTAGTAGGCGGTCTGAATATATCCCTCTCATTACCACTGGGAGAGGTGTGAGCTTTCACACATAATGACAGGTATTTCTGATGCATGTCCATTTATTCAAATGGTCCAAATGTGTTTTACTTTCCATTGGTTTAGTCAACTCTTTATTCATAAACCAACTGTAAACCTAGTTTTGCTAATTAGTTTTAATATATATCTTGCACATACTTACATGTGTTAAACATGTTTTATCTGTGTTTTATTTTTTATATATCTCAGTATTATGTGAAAAGCTGCTTTGAAGCAATGTACACATTTTAAAAACTTCTATATAAATGAATTGAATTTATTTTATTCCATTTTGTCTCATATTCGAAAGTATAATTTAAAAAAAAACACAATATTATGTATGCATGTATGGTTGTGACGTTAAACAATAAAGTTGAATTGTATGACCCTGTTTTGCAAAGTAAAGTATACATTTAAAAAGCAACAATGTTGAGTATAATTAATTAGCTGTAATCTGTAAATGTCATACCGCGGATCTTCTGCCCAGAGGCCTAGCTGTCTGAGCACTTCCATAGTGGCCACTTCTCTGTTGAGTGTGTAGAAGTGCAAGCCTGGCACTTCCCCGCTGGCCAGCAGAACCCTGCACATCTCCACCGCATGCTGTATGCCGTAGCTGCGAATGGCTGCGTCATTGTCTTTAATGGGTTCGATGACCTGCTTTATTTCCTCTGGAACCTCCAGTTTGGAGAGTTTGACTAGCTGACGCAGTGAGTGGTAGCCCTGTATGAACAACGCAAGTTCAATGCACAAATCTGTGAAAGATCTGAAAAAAACTAATGCTATGGCATTATAATGCTTTGGTCTCTAGAACAACAGAGCAAAATCATTTTTTAATCAGTGAAATTACACATTAGCAGTAGTTTTTACTTTTTATGGCATTTACTGCAGTAAATTTAAGAGAGGTATAGGGAGCTATATGGACTCCACAGCAGTGATCCACAGTTGAGTGGTTTATACAAACACATTTCTATGCACCTGAATGGGAAAGATTCCGGGGAGAATGGGACAGCTGATACCAATAGCGCGACAGTCTCTGACAAACTTCAGGAAAGTTTCAGTTCTGAAGAACAGCTGAGTGACAATAAAGTGAGCGCCAGCATCAACCTTCTCCTTCAGGTGCCGGAGGTCATCTTCATAGCTCTGGGCCTCTGGGTGACCCGTTGGATAACCTGTCATAATAGCCCAAAAGGGTTTGAGCAGTAGAAATCATTAAAACTAAAACTCACTTTTTTATTTTCAGTCTAAACAATAATAACAATGATGCTTGCCTTAGTAAACATCACTAATTCTCTCTGTCTGACGCTCACCTGCAACACAGATATCAAAGTAGTCATCAAATTCACTGCGAATGTGCTTGACCAGATCAGTAGCATAGTTGAAGCCTCCATCTTCCTCCACCCAATCTTCTCCCACAGGATCTGTACAACAGCACAGCCCTGCTAAATAAACAGCTAATACCAGCCTAAGCTTGTTGGCTGGTCTTAGCTGGTTTAAGATAGAAATAGCTGGTTTAAGTTGGGCATCCCAGCCTTGTAAAACTGGTCACGCTGGTCTTTCAGCCTGCCCAGTTAAGGCCAGCTTCAAAAGCTAAAAAAGTGGCTAAAACCCCCTTAAAACCACCTTGCTAAACCAGATTAATAAAATAAACCACACTGGGAGAGCAACTAAAAGCTGCCAACCAGCTTAAAGTTCTCCTCAAAACAGAACAGCATACTACCATTATTACTAGTGCTATTTCAGTATATGCTGTGCATGCTGTGGATAATCTGTATATGCAATACCCAGATTATCCACTGCCATTGCTTTGAACACTGTAACCCACAATGCAATACATTTGCCTTGGACACAGGTCAGGGTCTGATATTAGTGGCCTCAGGTCTCGGGTAATTAAAAAAAAAATGTGTTTTTGCTGAATGAACTCAAGACGACCTGAACTGACCCATTTGTGTGTATGTGTATATAAAGTAATACAATTAAATTAATTGATTAAATAAACAGATCAGTGGGCCAAATCAGTTGCCAGGCCACTGCGATTTCTCTGTTCTCCCGAGGTTCAATCTGGACCTGACTGGTGCATGCATTCAAATCCAGTTGTTTTTTTTTGTTGTTTTTTTTAAATCTGGTCGGCACGGATTTAGGACTAATTTTATCGAGTCTGTCTTGTGTCAAGTTTTTCTTTTTAAAAAATTTATTTATGCACATCTGGTTAAGGTATGAACTGATTTGGGTCAATTCAGGTCAGGATCTTTGGATCCAAGGGGACCGCTAAAACACAGCCATAGTCAAAAACAGCACTTTGTAGTTTGTACTCATTTAGATAGCAACTCATAGGAAAACAAAAATCACATATGTTTTAATAGCTTCATTATTTCCCCTAGACAGCAATGAGATTAAATGGAGAGCAAACTGAAACTTTTACTTATGTCTCCTGTGTCTCGCATATTTCTACTGAAAAAAAACCCCAGAAATCTCACAAATGTCTCCATTATAGTTTCAGAAGAAATCTCAACAATGTCTCAAACTGAGCTCAGATTTGCCATTTAAAAGTCAAGATTACTAAGGATTTCATATGAACTCAGTATGAACCCAAATGTAAATTATTTTTGCCACAATCTACATAAGTTTAATTAAGGCTTCATACTCTTAAATGAATTGTAACAATTGTCACATTTGTTTCTATTTTGATTTATTTTTCTATTTTTGTTTATTTTTATTTCTCCTAAGCAATTTTAGGAGTAACATCTGAGACAAAGTTGATACATAAATGAAACTTAACCAGGTTCTCTATCAAATTTTCTGAGCTATGAAAGATCAACCTCTGGGAAACAATTTTTTCCTCTGGGAATAAGACGACCATTAAATAAGCAACACATCCTGCTTATTATCAGTTCATACAAACAGTCACACCTCCTCTGAGAGCCATGATGTTCTTCATGCCGAGCCGCTTGGCTTTGTTCAAATGAGCTGTGATCTTCTCCTTTGTCTGGTTACAGCACGTCAAATGCAGGACGCTCTCCAGGCCACAGTAATTGACCGCTGTGCTGGCTATCATCATAGAAGATGTTTCTTTATCTGAACCTGGATCTCCAGCGGGGTGCCAGGTTATGTCGATGAAGAGAGGACCACCTGAACCCATCCGGTCAAACCTAACACACATCAGACATTTCACATCACCAAAACCTGCCGAGCTCACATTTCACAGGCAACAGAGAAAATTACAAACAAATTAATGTCACACCACTTTCAGACCAAATAATGTCTACCTAGAGATCAGATTGACAGCTCCGGAGGTAGTGCGGGGGGGGAAGAACTCCAAGGAAAACCAGCAGTCCCCAGACTCCATGCGGCGCTTCATCTTGTCCCGCAGGCGGTCAGTGCGGTCGGTGTCCAGCACTGGGGTGGAGCATCTGGAGCTTTCTTTAGAGCTCTCACCGCTGTTACTGGCCCCGCTGGAGTCACTCCTACACGACTGCCAGACCACATCTGCTCTCTGGTTCACCATGTTTCCTGCGCACATGTTCAACATCACTACGACGTTAGATTAACGTTTCTAAAGCTGCAGTCTCAAGTTTTGATGAACTCATATCTACATTTACCCATTTAGAAGATGCTTTTGTTTAAGAGTTTTGAAATTTGACAAATTTTGTTTCTACGTTGCTTTGTTTGACAGATGTAAAGCAGGCAAGTTTATGCACAAACAATACACAAGCATTTAGGAAGAATATGCATTTTAAAGCGAACATGTTTTGTAAAAGTGTCTAATGTAACATTAAATTATGTCTTCTGTAGAGAAATACGATATTGTCAGTGGGGCGCAGGGGTCTCCACGCGGAGCATGTGGGTCTGCGCCGGTCCCTTTAAATCACCCGAATACTGAAACCGAAACAATCAAATGGACATTCTGAAAACCGTATATATAAAGATGTCATTTCTTCGTTACCTTTAATTTTCTCCGGATCCTCCAGACTTTATCCGAGACGAACCTGTAGCCAAATTGTACAGCCTTGTGCTGGAAATATGGACGACAAGAGAGCGGAGTTATCTAAAACCACACCCCATTTTTAAGAGACACGCCGACGTCAGCCCAAGAGATTCTTCTATTGGATGCAGCATCTGTCATCACGTATGATGTAAATATACCATATGTACTCATTATTTATTAAATAAGCCAGGCCTTAATCAAGGTTCAATATTCAAATAGCTACATTGGCATGGTAAAAGTGTCTACGTTGCCAAAGCATAGAAATATATATACACATACTTTACATACAAATATACATAAAGTATACAGTATATAGAATCTATATATCTGTTTAAACAATAAAATAAAAGTACCAATAAAAAACTTTAACTAGATAGTTATGTTGTCTTGACAAAGCCTAGCCTGAAAAGTGTATAATGGTTTGAAATACTTTAGGTCTGACATTCTCTAACTTGATGGTAACAAGTTTAACATGATTCAGTATATTGTTAATGTTTTAATATAATCTAGCATGATTTCAGCATGTTTAACATGATGTTAACACATTTAAGCATTAATTAGCATGATGTTAAAACTTTTAGCATTGATGCTAAGACATTTTAACATGATGTTAGAACATTTTAGAATGATGTTAGCATGTTTTAGCATTAATTATCATGATGCTAGCATGTTTTAGCATGATGCTAGCATGTTTTAGCATGATGCTAGCACGTTTTAGTATGCTAACATTTTTTAGCATCAGTTAGCATGATGCTAACATGGCTTAACATGATGCTAGCATGATTTAGCATGACAGATACTCTTATGGCTTATTCGTGATGCTCTAAATGGTTGCTAGGATGTGGCCAGAAAGTTCCTATTACTTAAATCCCATTGACACCATAAAAGCCCACCCACATTCCTCTACACTGTTCTAATGCTGAGATATGGTTTATTAATTTCATTACATGTGAAGTATGCAGGAGAGTAATAGCTTGCTTCGCAAGCACCACCCCAGCAAACATGCCCCTTTGGGACCCATGTGGGCTGGCCATACTACTGTGGGCTGGTGTGGGTACACTGGGCAAATATGGGCAAATGTTCTGCATGTACAGAAAGCAGTAATAATGTTAATAATGATGGCTTAAATGAATCCACCCCGCCAGGTTACTGCTACAAACATGAGCCCCGTGCGGTGGGCCGTGGTGGCAGTGTTGCAAATATTTACAGTGATTTTTTTTAAGTGTTAAACAAACAAACAGTCAAAGGTTTGCCTCGTTTGAATTAATGGTGCTTAATATTAACGTACCAGACGAAAAGAATAAATCAACCCTCTCCTTTGCTCTGGTTACTGTGTACAGACCTCCTGGCCCACACACTGCGTTTCTAAAGGACTTTGCGGAATTACTAACTAACCTGCTGGTGATAATTGATAAAGCTTTAATAGTTGGAGACTTCAATATTCATGTAGATGTTACAAACGATGCGCTGGGTATTGCATTTAAAAACTTGCTAAATTCTTTTGGAGTTACGCAACATATTACTAGACCCACTCGTCTTAATCTAGACCTAATTATATCACATGGGCTAGACCCCATAGATATAGATATCTTGCTACTAAGCTATGAGATCACAGACCATCATCTTATTTCGTGGGAAATAAAGTTAGCTGATGTCAACCGAAATGCTCCATGCTATAGACTTGGCAGAACCATTACTCCTAACACTAAAGACAGATTTATTAATACTCTGCCAAATGTTTCTAACCTTCGTAATACACCCTTAAATGCTAATGATCTAGACACTATAACAACCGAATTAAACTCTATGCTAATGATCTAGACACTATAACAACCGAATTGAACTCTATCCTCATCAATACACTAGATACTGTCGCACCAATTAAATCTAAAAAAGCTAGAGAGAAAACCAAAGCTCTGTGGTATAACAACACTACTCTCAATCTAAAGAAAGAAACCCGCAACCTTCAGCGTAAATGGAGGAAAACAAATCTGGAGGTGTTTAGACTAGCATGGAAAGACAGTATGTCTTGTTACAAAAAGGCTCTGAAAACAGCAAGGGCCGCACATATTAAATAGAAAAATTAAATGCTCAAATAGAAAAACACAAAAATAATCCTAGGTTTCTTTTTACCACAGTTGCCAAACTAAACAAATAAACAAACACCACCTAATGATAATGTGCCGTCGAACTTTAGCAGCAACGACTTCATGATCTTTTTTATAGAAAAGATTGAAATCATTCATAACACAATTAACAATATGCGTCCTACAACCTCAGTAGACGACTCACTCGCATTAGCTAATGCCCCTCAGGAACAACTACAATGTTTTTCACCTATAGGTCAAGATAACCTCATAAAACTAATCACCACCTCTAAACCTACCACATGCTTGTTATATCCCATACCGACCAAACTACTGACAGAGCTGCTACCAGCAGCGATTGAGTTTCTTCTTAACATTATTAACTCCTCCCTATGTTTAGGTCATGTCCCAGGTTAATTTAAACTAGCAGTCATTAAACCTATCTTAAAGACAGCTCACAGCGACCCAAATGATTTGGCAAACTACAGACCCATCTCAAACATCCCATTTATGTCAAAAATCTTAGAAAATATTGTATCCTCGCAACTGTGTGCCTTCTTGCATAACATCTTTGTTGGATTGTTGGAATAACATCTCTGAAATATTCCAGTCCGGATTTAGACCACACCACAGTACCGAAACTGCGCTGGTCAAAATTACAGACGAACTACTATTAGCGGCGGATAGAGGTTGCGTCTCCTTATTAGTCCTACTTGACCTTAGCGCAGCATTTGATACTATAGACCATGACGTGCTGTTAGACCATCTACAAAATTATTTCGGCATTCAAGGGCAGGTGTTGCTATGGTTTCGCTCCTACCTGTCGGACCGTTATCAATTTGTTAATCTCAAAGGGAAATCATCCTCACTAATGCCAGTAAAATATGGCCTGCCTCAACGGTCTATCTTAGGTCCTCTGTTATTCACATTATACATGCTGCCCCTCKGAGATTTAATTAGAAATCACGGTATAAATTTCCACTGTTATGCAGACGACACTCAACTTTACATTTCTTCAAAACCAGACGACATTACTAAGTTAGCGTTACTTTCAGACCGCTTTAAAAACAAAGCACTGGATGGCAAGTAATTTTCTTCTTTTAAATTCGAACAAAACAGAGATCCTACTTATTGGACCAAACTCAAGTAAACATCAACTATCAGACTCCAATT
>JAZGTK010014314.1:0-13803 GCA_036877625.1 Ambastaia sidthimunki
GTTTCACAAGGTACAAAATAAGGATGAATGAGGGTATTTGTATCTGTATGTGTGTGTAGATGAAACCTCAAGGGGCTGAAAAGGGGCAGCTGAGGGGTCTCTGGGGGGAGATTTCTCTCTCGCTCTCATTGCTTTCTCCTCCAACAAATAGCTGCACACAGACCCACTCCACCCATTTGCCCCCATCAGTCGAATAATGCGAATAATTTCTCAAACGTTTTTTATATATGATGTATAAAGAGAAGTGAATATATATAGTCATAATAAAAATAATAATCACAAATTTATCTATAATCACAAATTTATCTCAAATTTATCAAATTTATCTCAAATTTATCAAATTTATCACACATTTATTAAACTTCTTGCAGTAACATTTGTACTGTATGTTACTATATATATATATATATATATATATATATATTCATAATTCATTATATATTCATGTTTTCATGAAACATTCTCTAAAATATAGTAACATACTGTACTAATGTTACTGCAAGAAGTTTCTGATAAATTTGTGAACTTTTAGAGAACGTTTTATGATAGGTGGGGCGTTTAGTGTGAAGGATTTTCAATATTTCCGATTTTGTTGCATTGGTGCTCAGAGCTTTCTGCCAGTGCTGTCACCTCTCCTTCACCACTGCCTTGTCACTCAAAAGCCGTGGAGTTGATGTAATTGGTCGTGTCTTGTCAGGAATGGAAGATGTGCCTGAATGGATGCCAGACAGCAAATAAAAGACTGCAGTTATGTTACAGTGATATCACCAGTAAAGGAAGCTGGTTGAGATCGATGCCGTGTCTGTGGCTTCTCTTTCATACACGAATTTGTCAAAGGTGGCGCAAAATGATGGATTTCTGAGTTAAACAGGATATTCAATTGGAAGAAAATGTGGGTGGGACTAGGCACATGCATTAAATAAACTAAAGGGTATAATTTGATTCCATGTTGACTATTAAACTTAATGGTATTTATGTTAATTATATAGAGTGATGGTAGAATGTGATTCTGATCAATTGTTGCACATTAAATTTCCTTAAGAGTAATACCTGCAGTATTTATAAATAGGGATCATGGAAAACTGCCATGTCTGCTCATATGCACAAATATGTGCATTTACATGTAAAATAACATGATAATGATAAACATGCTAAAGCTTCCAAATATATTTGCGACATTGAACATCAGTTCTGCTAATATAGATGCTAACCAAATGCTAAAAAGAGAAACGGGAGTCAAGCTTGAATCTGTGTTTATTTTTTATTCACAATTATCTTTCTTGAGATCTCCCCTCTCACTTCCTCAGTTTATATTAGTGATTTCATTTTCATGACAGTGTCAAGGCCAGTTAATAAGGCAGGGGTGGTTGCATCATAAAAGTCTAATCATATATCAGCTTGTTACCCATGAGTATAAATAATCAAATTAGATTAAGGTTTAACAGTCCGTGTGCTCCTCGGTCTCAGTGCCGCGACCTGTCATAGATGTTTTCCACTTCCGTGATGATATCACAGCCATCACCACATCTGTACTCAAAGCTTGGAAAACAAAACATATTTCATAATAATGAGGAATAATGATTTCATAAAGATCTCTGACAATCTGCTTCCTAAATAATAATAACAAACAAACTGCACATTTAACAGGTTGTTTAATATATAAGCTCTGAAGTCTCTTATAATTGGATGATTTGTTTTTGAGACAAACTGGCTGAACATACATTCAGTGCATTTGAGGTTAATCTAGAAACCGGCTGTGAGTTAAACTGTGAGTTAAAGATGCAATACGTAACTTTCGCCATCTCTGTTTGAAACATAAAATTGCAGGTTACTTTTTATGTACTTTTCAGTCAAATAAAGCCAAACTGACGTTTTTTCAGGAAATCCATCCAGACTGCTTAAATTATAAATAATATCTGAGGGTGTACTGATGTGAATCAGGGTAAGGTAAAGAGATCGTGTTGAACACTGATCTGCTAATCATGCTCAATAATTTTTTTAAGCAAAACAGTTACAGATTGCCACTTTAAATGACTATCCAAATGTATCTGAAGAGGAATTTTATCTATTTTCCACTGTTTGCTAATGATAACTTTTCCAAATGGGTGGAGCTACACCTATAGAGGTTAAATCATGTCCACTGGTACAGACGTGTATGTGAAGATTCAATATATGCACATATAAAAGCTGCTCTGGAATATGTGAGAGACCTGGACTGATAGATTTGTGGTTCTGTGTGGGGCCTGACCAGGGACGAGAGTGAGTTCATGTTTGTGTTGATTTCATCAAACATTATTCATTTGGTTTAGCCTCATTAAAATCCCTCGATTAACCTATAAGAGACCTATTTAATTAAACCTCCAAAAGGTCCAGCCTTTTTATTTTCTTTCTTGCAAATTTTGAATCTGTTGAAGCAGATACAAGTGCAGGAATGGTGTTTTTTCTTTTTAAAATAAGTAATTACAAATGGCTGTTGAAATTGTCAAAGAACCTTTTAATAATAGTTGTTGCATGATAATTTAAATAAGAAGGCCACAAACCAGAACCAACATAAACTGGTTTTGATCATCAGAACCTTCAGAATCTATTTAATGGGACGGCAGATACAGTTTATGGAAATTATACACGTATGATATTTGTAAATAGTATCATGTATAAATTGGCTGAAGTGGCTGTTCTGCACAGCAGAAATAATAAATTTATCAGTCAAGTGTATTTGTTTCTGCTGAATATATTGGAAATGATTTAGTTTTTATCTGGTTTTAGTGAAGTGTTCCTGCACTGGATGTTTAGCATGTTGTCATGACAATCAGCATCAGTGTCCTATGTTTGCTAGTTGGTAATGTAGGGCCTGTAGACTAGACTGTATTCTTGTGTAGTAGTAGGATGTTGTGCCAGAAAGGTTTCTAGTTAGGATCATGGTGGTGGGTGTTTTAATTTGTATTATTTCATAGTTCTCAGACTATGAAATTAAAACTTTCTAGAAACTTGTCTTTCCTGGAAATTGCCAGGACTGGTTTACCGGAATTTCAACAAGAGGTGCTGTTCGCACATGACCCCTGGATGGAAAATTGCTTTTAAATTTCCGGAAGGTGCTGTGTGTTTGGAAGGGGCTATTACTCTATATCCCTCACTCATTCAACATAGTGACTCTGAACCTAAATACCAGCAACCTGGTGTCCTCTTTCTTTCCTCTCTGGATCCTCCAAGAGTTCTTTCTGTGCACTTTTCACAATGCTTGTTTGTCTTGTGTGAATCACAGGCCCACTCATATTATTTTTCTCTCTCCTGTCTGTTTTGACATGGTCTCTTGGCTTTTTTGTTCTGGTGGTTCGTTCTTACAGTTAGCCTGTCTGTTCACCTGTAGTGCACTTTTCCCTGCACCAATCACAGCAATGTCCATGTACTGTAAAACTACAGTCCATTTGAACTGATTCAAACTAAAGACAAATGATCAGAACCAGTGCTGTCTTGTTCTGACTGTAATTCCGGCTCATAAAATCAGAACCGTCCTGATTTAATTTGGACATCTGGTCACACTGTGTGAAGGTGCTATTTTGTGTTGTGTGTGTGTTTCACAAGGTACAAAATAAGGATGAATGAGGGTATTTGTATCTGTATGTGTGTGTAGATGGAACCTCAAGGGGCTGAAAAGGGGCAGCTGAGGGGTCTCTGGGGGGAGATTTCTCTCTCGCTCTCATTGCTTTCTCCTCTAACAAATAGCTGCACACAGACCCACTTCACCCATTTGCCCCCATCAGAGCCAAATCGTGTGTGTGAGAGACAAAGTGTGTGTTTTTTTTTTAAATGCACCTTAACATAAGCCTTAACACTCACGCGCACAAAATCAATGTACATTTTCTGCTTAGTAACATTCATCAGCATCCGGAGAAGTCATACATATTAAAAATCCACTTGTGCTGTTAATGTGTGTGTATGTCTGGGTGAGACGTGGGTTCAGTATTCCTGTTAGCATGACTCAGATGGACAGTGTTAATATCTGTTGAAAGCCCAGTCACCCCCAAATCTTACTGCCAGGTCACTTCTCACTCCACCTGACTGCCCTGCCTCTCTCGCTCTCTCTTTCTCTCTGACACACACACACACACACACACACACACACACACACACACACACACACACACACACAGACAGACAGACAGAGCTAGTTATACACAGTATAACCTAACCCACACTCTAACCCTAACAGAAAATGTTCTGCATTTTTATAAATGAGGACATCCCCAAAATGAGGTTTTGCTGTTTTTTCAGGTTTTGCATACATTTGGGTCCAAATTTCCACCAATATACAGTAAAGCAACCCCCCAACCCCCCACATACACACACAGAGTGAGACACTAATCACATACTAATGGGCTTTCTACCTGTGTGTCACTTGTCTGAAACTATTAGGCAGAGAGAGAGAGAGAGAGAGAGATAGAGAGAAAGAGACATGCTGCCTGTCTAACACACACTCTCAGGTCACACAGATTCATGTGACAGCCAATGAAATACAAAAAGGCCAAATGCCACTTGAACATATTTTGTGACTGTTATATAAGACTTTTACACATAAACCTGGCAGTCAGAATTGTGTTCACCACTATGTACTATTCATAAAGTGTCTTTTACAACGCAACTGTAATCCAGAGGCTGATCCTAAAAAAAATGACACTGACCTACTACTTTTGTCATTATATCTCATTAGTTTACATACCAGAAAAATCTGACCTTTTACCACATTTTCTTCACAGATTGTAGCCATGAATGTGTGAAAAGCTATAGACTGTATTTAATGCTAAAATGTGTTATACTGTCCCCAAATGTGTCATTACTTTTTGAGGCATTAGAGTCCATTTTTTGTGCTTTTTGTGGATCTATAAGATCTATAAGAACAAAAACAATCTGATATTAGTATATGCAATTGTTGTACAGAAATGTTGTTACTCATTCTGGCATAGTTATTTAAGTTTTTATTTTTACATTTTGTTAATTTTGTCTTTTTTGTGTGTTTAAAAACACTGGAGTACATTTACAGGATCGCACAAATAAGTATATTTTGGCATGTCGCAAACTTATTGCAAACAAACAAAAAATTGCAGACCTCATATAAAATAAGTAGGAAACAAAATAGGTCATAAATATTTAGCTTGACCTCCTAAAATTCGAGCGAGTAAGGAAACTGCCACAAATCCTTATTAAAGAGATGAATCCCTAAAAACTGTAGTAAAAAAACTCCCCAGTGTCCACATTCGGAATAGCCTTTTACTTAATTTATTCCATTTAGCCGGACGAAAAAAGAAGGGCTGAAAACAACAGATATTCTTTCCCTGACTCACACTGAAGGAAATAGCACAGCACACACAATTATTCAGCTCATTCTAATAACTCAAACCCCTTCCGTTCCATCACCGTGCCTTAATGCTCTCTCCATTTTCACTCCAGAATGACTACTAAGAGGTAAAATGGTCTGCCTCCGCATTTTCTTTCATTTTTCCTTTTTCTATAGCTCAGTTCTTCCTCTGTGTAAGTCATCATGTTCCACACCAGAGATAGCTGCGTTTGTAGGAAATGGGAAGCGGACATTAGCAGTCTACTATAAAAGTACTGATCAGTTCTATTAATCAACAGGCTGGTTAACCTATAGTATTTGTATATGTGCACAAGCAGTTGCCAAGCAAATGGACGTGTGTTGTGTATTTCTTTAGCTCTGTAGCAATAAACATGGAAGCTTTTAGTTGTTACTTTTTATTTAACCATTTTATTTAATTCATTCTTCATTGAATCTGCAATGTTGCTACGCCTCATGCTGTCCTATCTTTTATCATCTCTTTATTGTATCTTTTCCACTTTTTTTCCACAATTTTTTTCCAAATTGATATTGCGAGTTGGGAAATAAGATTATAAGGTGATTACAGGTGAACGATGAAAAAAGCTTTTTAAATACGAAGGTGAGAATGTTTTTTTCAGCTTTGACCTGCTCTCTGGTTGGATCATCTCACCAACAGTGGATGTATCTTTTCATTTTCCTGAATGACAGAGCTGTTTTGCCCAGGCACAGACCTTGTTAGTGGGATACAAGAGAGCAGATGGGGACCGAGCCTTTTACAGGGCCGGACTAAATTGACTGTGATTCCAGGCGTTTTGCTTCTCGAGAGAAATGAATGTGAACTGTTTGTTTGGTGGTCCTTGCTCACTTTGTACCCAAGGCTTTCCTGGGAGAGAGGGTCCCTCTCAGAGGCATGTTGATGAATTTGTTCTCTACGTTCAAGGTCAATTGAAGTGCTGTCAAAACCGCATGAACTTTGGAACACTGATGAAAGGTGGTGTTTTTTTCAACTATAAACAATGAGGATATACTGTATGTCAAGCAAAGCTGAGGCCAAGATGACTACAGCAAGACATATTTGACCACTTTATGTAGGACTGAGATTATTAAAACATTGCAAATGAACAATGAAATATGCAAAACCATATATGGTTTGCCATAACTAAATTATTTTAATGCTTCAAAAAGTTATGTATAGTCAAGGTTTTAGGTTGATGCAGAGGGATTGTCATGCAAATGTTTTGTGGAATATGTGTTTCTTTTCCAAGAAAATGGTGGTTATATAATTATTAATATATTTTAATTTAAAATGATTTTGCAAGTCTATCACATAGCACACAATTTTGTAAGTTATCGCAAATCACATTTTTTGTCCACAAAATTGTGCCCTAGCTTAAAGCAATGTCAGCCATTTCATATACTGTAAAGCCTACACATAAGGGCAATTAGAATATTATGACCTCATGTGTAGGTCTGTTAGATTAGCAGGCATCAATTTAGGATTTGGGGTTCCACAACCTCCAAATTAATCCTCTGAAGAAACAACCACACCAGATGGCTGTGAATGAATCCAGCTACACTGACAAAAATCCAACTAATGATCGCGCTAATCCTGCAGGAATAATACAAAATAAACGAGCAAAGTGAAGACGAGGGAAAATGGAAAATGAAAATAATCAATTTCTAGTTTATTTGGCTACTCGGCTAAATTCCACTCCATTGTGTTTGGTCTCCAGAGTACAACTTCCAACCAGCCACTAGAAGTTCTTTGCATGAAGCTCCATTTGTTTAAAGTTAGCCAACTCTGGTTAAAAATGTAGCGATGGGGCATCCACAGGATATCGTAGCTGTACCTGTGTTTTTGGCTGTAGTATCTATTAGCAACTGTGTTTACAAGTAGCTTTACAAACTGAGGACCGCTGTGAGGTAAAAGGTAAAGGAATTTATTCCTGGTGTAGTCGATTTGCTTTCACCCTTCTCCAGACACGCATGAATCCCCAAGCATGCTTTTATCGCCTTTGGCAATACTGCGTCCCTGGAATATTAATCCATGTTTGCTACTGACAGAAATCTGACTCAATTTTTATTTTATTTTTTTACCTGCAGAAAGGAAATAAACGAGATGACACCACAATGATTAGATGCTCAGCAAAACATGAGGCGATTTGAAACAGCAGTTCGCCAAACCTTCAGCTATGAGCTAAAGTTTAGCGCATCTTCTAAAGTTTATTTCTTTTGAAAGCACTCAGTTTTCCTCAGTAGGGTACAATCAGGAAAAAAACGAACATACAAAGACGGTAATTTCCCAATTTTGTGCCTCGGCTCGACGAATAGCGCAGAAAGACACAGTGACAGCAGGGAAGTGAAGTCAGCCAGCAGTGACAGCCAAAAGATTTCTGACAAAACACTGCTAGAGTTCAATGAAAAGAAAGCCTCCAAAATAGCCCCCTTTCATTACTAGAAACTTTCAGTAAAATCTTGACATCAGAATGTGGAGGTGAGGCTGGTGAAAAGATGTAGAACTGATGCAGGGTTCAAAAACCACCTTGAGGATGTGCAAACTAAGACATTTAAGGCATAACAGGGGCGTGTCCAAAAAGAAAGCCTAACAATTTGATTGGTTTATTAACCCATCTGAATTACAAGGCTATGTAGAGTGTTGTCACAATGTAGCACTTATGATCTCACTTTGTCCTTGACTAGTACACAAATACACACAAACCAGTATAAATATGTACTGTAGTAACCCTGCACATAAAGAAAAACAGAAAAAGGAAGGCAAAATGAATCTAATCAGATAGAAGAACATGATTTCTTCCTGAAGAGTCATGCAGTTGAAGTGGCCAATCATTTGACATTTATGTTAAATGCACCTGCAGAAAGGAGATACTGGACCTATGATAATAATCTGAGGTATTTTATTCACTTGGGTTTTCAATACCACATGCTAAAAGTATGCTTCATAACAACAGAACAGAGAGAGAGAGGCACAGAGAGACACAGAAGCTTATTAGAGATGTAAACAGCTGGACAACTGCAGGAGTTTTCCTGCTCAGATTAGGATGAAAGGACAAACATGCATTATTGTCCAGAAGTGAACATCTCAGTAATACACTCAATAACCTCTTGACGACAGATGGCTGATGTTTTGGAGAAGCTATTTTGATCATTCATCTTTTTTGAACTTTTAGAGAACGTTAGCCAACATTCTGAGAAAGTTCCCTGTTGGTTGGGTAGGTTATTAAACCTTTTGTCATCTAATTAGTTAGACACACATCTCACGTAGCATGAATTGATACAAGTATAAACAAAACAAATTACAGACTACAGTTTAGATCTCAATTTTTTTTATTATGGAAATGTTGATTCCATGTTTTATATCATAAGTTGTTTTGTAGCATTTAAGATGGACTACAAAGGGTTAAATTGTTCACAGGCCGAGAATGTACAATGGCCAGACAAAGTAAAAAATGATCACATGCAAATTACAAAATGATACAAGACCTTGTGAACCTTGCTTACAAACAGTAAAAAAAAGTGATGTCACTGTGTGATTCTTACCACAAACTAGTTTATTTTGTCACTGTTTGCTTTGGGGAGAATAACAATTACTCACATGAATATGAAATATGCATATATTTACAACACAGGGGACATGCAAAATCAAATTCAGCATGATGAAATTTACATGTCAAAGCTCAAGGTTAGAGCTGATTAAAAATGTGAGCTGTTCCCTGTAGGATTAACTGCAATCATTTGTTTGTGAGGCTTCATCATAAACTTCAAACATGAAATGTCCTTAATGAAGAAAAATAGAAAGCAATAAAAAAATCAAAGATTAGAGAACATTTTAGTATTTTAATCACTTTACTCTTTTAATAACAAATTGTTTGTGTGCAATTTCTGCACATTTTGTTAAGAAATCATTTCTACATTTCTGTGGGTCCCGATTCTTTAGCCATCTTATCGTTTTTTTTAGATATTTGTTTTAGTTCCTAGAGGGAAAACATAAATTTCACGTCCCACCACAAACCACCCTTGATGTGGCTTTTTCACTTCTAAATAAAATCAGTTGTTTCAACTTCATAATGCACCTTCAGTCTCCAGAGATGGCTTTCAAAACACAATCATAGGCATTTGAATCCGCAATATGCAAAGAGCCTCTAAATCAGGATAAACCCGGCCAAGAATGTGTCTACCTAGAGAAAATGTGGGCACTGCGGAGCTCTCAAGCCGCATTTCTCATAAAGAACAGATGTGCTTTTCTGGCTCTGCTCCTTCTAAATGCATCTGCTATCAGCGTAGTCTACACTTACTTAACGAGGACTCTGGCACACTGTGTCCGTCAGCAAAGCACATAGCTGGTGCACGGGGTACGTTATTAGAGACTAATCTTGGTCCTTGTCAGAGCTGTGGACCGGTGGCTGGCGTACGTGCTATGACACATTGAGCGCCCCCATCATTTCCTGTTCTCTCTCAATTATCCTCTAAATAATAGTGCCAAAAGACCACAAGTGAAATAAAAAAGTGGATGTTCCATGTAAAAATATCATAGAAAGGGATGAAAGATTTGTACCATTTTTCTGATAAAATCTAATTTATCAAAATTGGACAAAAAAAATAATTGAGTATACTTGAGTATACTAAAAATGGACCCGGTTTAGTTTCTTAATGCGTATTTCAAGTATTAAATGGTGAGTAGTGCACTTATGCCCAAAATTGTGTTTGTACTCTCAATATTTAATCACAATGTAACAGTTTTTTTCCTCTGGAAAAAAATATGTCTGATGGTGTGGGTGGAGTTAATAGCCAGTCATATTTAAACCACTCCCCTCCAACCACCTGTATGCTAATCGGACAAATCTTACTGCTAAACCCCTCCACTACAACCACATGACTCCATATAACCACATAAATTAAATTCCAAACAATCCCAATGGAGAAAATCAAGCCATTTGTTCTTATTGAAACTATTGAAATGTTTTCTTCTTAAAAGCATCCAGATATGGAAGCAAAACAAGTGGACTTTCAAGGTAACAATTTCAGGTTGTAAAAAACCTGAAACATTTTTTAAAACATTTTTAACAACTTAAAAATATCATTTTTGATGTATGATATATAACGTAAAAAAATTCTACTAACGTTACTTCAAGAATGCACTGCAGGAAATGAGAACATTCCCTGTCAGTTGGGTTCAGGTGCATTATAAACTTTTTCCATATTCAGCTGTTTCGATGAGGACTGGCAAACAATTTCCCTGGTTCAAAGCATTCCTGCCCGTTTCTGAGAATGTTCCTCGGCATCCTCTCGCATCGGAAGCAGCTGTGGAGGAGGAAAACTTCAATGGCTGTGAGCTTGTTGAAAACGGTGCGTGTTATTTTCCTCCTAAACTGTGGCAGATGAAACGCGGCGAGTGGCTGACAGAAAAGCCTAATTTAGCGAGAACACGAAAGTCTTGGCAGTGTGCGTTCAAGTACTCCAACCCCCCCTACATAATCGATCAACCACGTATGGTGCCTCCTCAAAAATGAAAGAGAGATAAAAAGTAAGAGCAAAAAAAGTGTGAATGTTACAGGCTGGAAATTAACAAGTGCAGTTTGCCAAGAAGACGTGGCTGAGGTTGAGAAATGTACAATAGAGCAGAGAGAGAGATAGAGAGCAAGAGAGAGAGAGAGAGAGAGAGAGAGATCACTACGGAATTGATCAATCCTCTGATGTATTGAATCTGCCTTTTAACTTTCATGCAAGTGTAATGTATAAAAACGGGCATGGAGGCTGAACATCAAAGACTTTTTTAAAATTAATCCATATTTTTGGACTGGCGACCACAGACCCAAATGTGTCTTGCATCTCCTACAAACCTTCAGTTATATACTGCATACTCCTCTACTGTATGTTTCTCAATAAAAAGTATTTTTTTCTATAAACCCCCTAACCTAACCCTCCCACAAACCTGCAGACATAATTATATGTAAAGCATGATTTGGCAGATTTACTGTATGAGCTTTAATTTTATTATTTTATTTATGTACTTATTTATTTAAATACTAGTGAGGACCACATAAATTGTTTTCACATGCTAGTTTTTGATATCTTACATTACAGTCGTGTAATAGAGTGTGCACATTTAAATAAGCATGTGTTATTTGGTATGGGGTTATACAAGATTTAAACATCTACATATGTCCACCATTTACATATCGCATACAATATACAAAATAACATACATAATATACAATAACAAGGAAACAATTGTTGTGTTGTAATTTTGTTAGAGAGCTATTGTTAAACTCAAGTCTAATGTATTTTATAGCATCTCCATCATGGTAAGAACTCATTAGACATGTCAGCATCACTATAGGAAATGAGTGGAAGCAAAATATGTATTCGTGTTTTATATATGTGTGATGTGTTTCCTGGTACATCATGGTTAGTGTTACAAATGTTGGCAAAAGCACAATCAAAAAAGCAAAACAAATAGATACTTGGAGACAGAATATTTAGCCTTGCATATATATTGCATTTACTGAACATCATTATTAAACATATACTGTATATTTATATAAAAACATGGAGGCTGGAGTACAGTACATTGAATTGAAACAGTTCAGCAGAATTATGCATTAATATGATAAATAAGGTCCTGCAGGATTTATGATGCTCTGTTGCAGCTCTGGCTCCTCTCACAGAGCTTCATTTGATATGTAGATGAATGGCAGCTCTGTTCAGGTATCATCAGGCGTGCTTTGTCACATACTGACCTTAGACTCTGGCCCTAATCCAGCCCAGGCAGCGTGTGTGTATGAGCTTGTGTTGCCGTGATGGATGTGTGGAGCAGAACAGCTGTTTAGGTCATTGCTGGGCTCAGGGTCAACAGGTTTGGTTGACAGCCCTGGACACAGAGATAGATAGAGACAACATTTTTCTGGCAGGGAACTATCTTTGGTGAGTTACAGATCCTGTGTGTGTGCGAGATTGGCTTTATGTGTAAGAGCCAAATATTTTAAAATGTTCATGTCAAAAACATTTAGGTGGTCCTCACTAGTAAAGGAGATATGGTTTGTGTAAGGGTTATGTTTACGGTTAGGATTAGGGGATAAAATATAACAATTAAAAAATGGACGTCTAGGAGATGGCCTCCATAATGTAGTGCAAGAGACATGTTAGGAATTAAACATTTTTAAACCATAAAATGTTTATCCAATCAGTGCGTTTGGTCTGAATGCAATGATAGGATGTCCTACTTGCTTGTCAAACTATGTAAACGTTGATGCACTGAATTGGGTGTGGCTTTAAAGAGCACTACAGAGAGTGTTAAATAAGAGAGTGTTGAATCTTAAGCTTGCAAAGCTAGCATGTTAGTCTGTCTGAAATTGCCTAACCCACTGGCATGCATACTTCATTCCACAAATCAGCAGTTTCTTATTTATTTGTACATTGTTGTGCACACATTTTTCATAAATATGAGCACGATACAAAATGAGAATAAGTTAGAAGTTTATATAAATAAACCCCTAAACCAAATAACACAGATTTTCACAAGGCATTTCATGTTACGCTATGTGCTCGTGAGTGGAAAATTAAGCTAGATGCTACACGTACGGTAACGTTACTATGCAGCGTTCCCTCCCTCTGCAGTCGTGACCTAATTTAAAAGAGTGGCGGAGTCGTCAGATTGACTTATATTTCTGAAATGCCATTCCAGGCCTAAAGGAAGTGCAAACACTGGTCCCAATGGCAGAACACCCCACCCTTCCCTTCGAAATGACAGAATTGCACATGATAGATCATTAAACTCTGCTTTTTTCATACAGAAGTGAGAGGTCTGCAGTTGCCCCCAAAATCAAGCATATGCCACGGACAGCGTGTGCAACTATCCCAGCTTTAATGTGGCAGCTGGCAATATCCAAATATCAGAAAGAAGGAAATGTCAGGGGGAAGGAACTGAGCCAAGAGCAGAGGGTTCTGCAGGGGACAGGACACACAGACCCGCAGGCTTGGTAAGAGTGCAGTGTGTGTGTGTGTGTGTGTGTGTGTAAATGTGTGACTCTAGAGAGTACAGTTATAGGCGTTATGTTTGCGCTTATATCTGTACACAATTACATTTTCCTGGTTTTCCTATAGGGACCAGCACCAGAGCAAACGTTTTTTAGAGTGTTGATTCTATTTTGCTTTGTGTCAGTGCTGAGATGTGATGAGGTTGGAACTGGATAAAGCAGAGAATCAGTTTATGGGGCATGGCGTTTAGTGGCTTGCTTTTATTGTCTGCATTTATTCATTGTTGTACGTTTGTCTGCATTTGCATGCACAGCGCAAGTACACTCAAGGAATAGTGTACATTTTGTTTATGTATATGACTGTTGTGTGTGTGTTTTCAAATATGGTATACAAACAAATTCTCCTTCTATTGCATTAAAGAGCATTAGCACAATAATGTAAAAACCCCAGTCTGTGAATATCCGGCCTTTATAAAT
>JAZGTK010014315.1:0-13803 GCA_036877625.1 Ambastaia sidthimunki
GCGGTTTCAGTCTCCTAAAACGCCGGATCCGTGTGGACGAAACGCCAATACGATAAAAAATTTATACGTATACAGCGAAACGCGTCTCCGTGTGGACAGGCTCTAAAAGAGCTAGGTCTGAACTCCCACCTCTGTGAGTGGGTTCTGGACTTCCTTATGGGCAGACCTCAGGTAGTGAGGGTGGGCCAGACAACCTCCAACACCATTACCCTGAGCACAGGAGCCCCACAAGGCTGCGTTCTCAGTCCCCTGCTCTACTCCCTTTACACATATGACTGTGCGTCTGCTCACAATTCCACATCTATCATCAAGTTCGCAGATGATACAGTGGTGATTGGCGGATCCCGTCGTAGTCACCTGTACAATGGTAAAATGCAGTTGTGTTAGGCCCAGAATAAGTGTGTAAAATGGTGAGCTTGACATTAATTTTATCCATACCACATTCAAATAATGTGCATAACCGTGACTCTCTGAAAATTTGTGAGTCATGCACAGATCCTGGCCATTTGGCTTCCACATTTGTGATATGGCACATAGAGTCACACACCATCTAAGACATTTCAGTCAATCAACTGCATACTTATGGAATACATTCTTGTATATATTAAGTATCTAAAATATTAAGAATTGTAATAGTAACTCACCTGCAAATTTATACTGTGAACCCCCTTTTGGTTTACAAAATCCCCTTCATTGGGGCCTGGTGGGGCCTTGATATTAATTTGTGTGCAGCAATCACATTAGGAAAGCCTGGGGGACAATCAATTCAAATTAACTGGCATGTTCTCATTCACATGATTTTCATTAACAAGTAGGATGTACCTGCAACTGTGAAAAAGCTCTGTTTTACAACTTGAAGTGTCTGGGAAAGACCAAAAACTGCTTGAGGGCCAAGTAAACTTTGCGAATGGCACGACAGACAGCACTTTTGGCCAAGTTCTCCGCATCTCCAATAGTGTAAAGGAAAGTGCCACTCACAAAGAATCTCAACGCGATGCACACAGTTTGTGCTGTTGTTAAAGCCCTACTCCGATGAGCCGACCTTTTAATATGGTGTTCAAACAAATTAACTATGTAAATGACATGTAAATTTATGTAAATTGCACCTAAGGTGAAAAACGATATCGCATTGTGCTAATGGATCCAATCTGTCTCGCAAATCACGATTAATTCTAAAAGCTCTGCAAATGATCCTTGCACCTTCCGCAACAGGTTGCTCTCGTAAAAATGGGCAAGACATGGCTGCAAAAGGCTTCCCGTATCACCTCCGCTTATAAAGCTGCGATTTAATCCTGTTTACCTGAAGTAAGCCTTCTCCCGAACAGGTTTAAGCTTACAACCTGTTGCTACGACAAGATCATGCCAAATCGTCAAGAAGCTAACTTAGTTAGCGACGTACAAAGAATGAAGAGAAGTGACATGTGGCCAAGTATGGTGCCCCATACTCCGAATTTGTGCTCTGCATTTAACCCATCTAAGTGGAGACACACAGTAGTGAACACACACACACCATGAGCACACACTTGGAGCAGTTGGCAGCCTTTTTTTTGCTGCGGCGCCCGGGGAGCAGTTGGGGGTTCAGTGCCTTGCTCAAGGGTCTCACCTCAGTCATGGTATTGAGGGTGGAAGAGAGTGCTGGTCATTCACTCCCCCCACCTACAATCCCTGCCAGACCTGAGACTCGAACCCATGACCTTATGGTTACAAGTCAGACTCTCCAACCATTAGGCCCTGACTGCCCCCTGATGGGCCACAAGTGCCCCCTAATGGGCCCCATAGTTGGGACGGTGTCAAGAATTCGCTACATTAGAATTATAAGGTTCTGACAATATATTATATGTTCTGACATTTTTGTCAAAATTGAGTTATTGACATATTCCTACTCTAATATAACTTATTGACACTATTAAAGGTGTTTTATTTAAAAAAATGCATTTTGGGTGTTTAATTTGAAAAACAAAAAAGTAATTGGAAGTAATTTGGAATGTAAACAGGAGGACCAATCAGGTCTTACCTCTTTATGTTGTTACTGATAACTGCCTGTCCCAGTCCCACTGGTTTAATACTGTGTTATGAGACTTAGTAAATGTGAAGATGTCATTGAAAGCTACAAGGAAAGTGCTATAGATTTTTCGAAAAGCGTAAATATCTTTGTGTTTGACAACTTATTTCACTAGTTCATGCTAGCGTATGCTAGCTAGCGATTGGTAATGCTAACTAGCACTAGCTAATACGAATATTATAATATCAATTTGAGAATTTAAAGGCAGTCATAGGTTTATGTTTTTTTGCAGTTGTTGTTTTCATCTTTCAGACAATTGCTTGAGTAGCATGATCCATATAATCAAACAAAATAAATAATGATTTACAGCATTCAAGCCTTCTGTTTTGTTACTTGCCTGGAACATGTTACTCAAAAAATTGCTTCTTCACTGGGCGCACTGGGCTTAGATATAACATTTTGATTTTGACATTTTGATGAAAACACATTTGTAAGACATACATTTAACACTCAAGATAGGCTACATGAGTAAATTTCTGTAAATCTTTTCTGTTTTGTTAAATAGAACCTTGTAATTCCAGCGCGATTCAGAGTTTTTAGAGTTACAAGGTTCTATCTGCAATTGACCTGTTCCAAAATTCCAAAATTATAAATTAGGTTCATATTTAGAATATATTTAGGAATATATATATATATATATATATATATATATATAGAATATCTTTGTAACTCTGATGCTTTAAAGTAATTTGTTCCACTTATCTGTTTTGGTATTTACAATGCAAAAACTTTAAACCTTAATATCTCAAAACTGGACAAAATGCAGATAGAACCTTATAATTCTAAGGTGGTTTCTAATTGGCTAATTCTAATTGGCTAAAAAAGCAAGTAATTTTGAAAAGGTTCAGCTGGGAAAACATCTAGCAACTAATTAAGTTAATTGACATCAGGTCTGTAACATGTTTAGCTATAAAAGGGATGTCTTAAAGAGGCAGAGTCTCTCAGAAGTAAAGATGGGCAGAGGCTTTCCAATTCGTAAAAGTGTGCGTAAAAGGGTTGTGGAATACTTTAAAAACAACGTTCCTCAACATTAAATTGGAAAGGCTTTGCAAATCTCATCATCTACCAAATTTGACATTGTTGTTGGAAATCACAGACGTCGTGTCCTCCAGGCTAAAGAGGAGGGAGACTTTACAGCGTGTTATCAGCCTTTAGTTTAAAAGCCAGCAACTCTGATGGTATGGGGGTGCATAAATGTATACGGTATGGGCAGCTTGCAGTTTTGGAAGGCACTATGAATGCTGAAAGGTATATAAAGGTTTTAGAGCAACATATGCAAAACCACATACTGCAGCTATTACAACAGCATGTCTTCGTAGTAGAGTCCGGGTGCTGAATTGGCCTGCCTGCAGTTCAGATCTTTCACCTATAGAGAACATTTGGCGCATCATTAAACAAAAAATGGCAAAGACGACCACAAACTCTTTAGCAGCTAGAAACCTATATCAGGCAAGAATGTACACTGCAGAACGTAGCGGAATGTACACTACAGAACACACACCCTGATGGATTGTTTATTTTCGCTGGAGATTTCGATCATGCAAATCTCAAGTCAATGCTCCCTAAATTCCATCAACATGTGGACTTTGCAACGAGAGGGGAAAACACGCTGGACCTTGTTTACACAAACATTCCCAGGGCGTACCAAGTGGAGCCCTGCCCCCACCTTGGCTACTCAGACCACATCTCTGTTATGCTAATTCCAGCATACAGACCGCTCGTCAGACAATCAAAACCGGTTCTGAAGCAGGTGAAAACTTGGCCAGCAGGAGCCATCTCTGCTCTTCAGGGCCTTTTTTGAGTGCACTGACTTGGACATGGTTAGGGAGGCTGCAACTGATGGTGACTTCACCGACTTGGAAGAGTACATGTCATCAGTGACTGGCTACATCACCAAGTGCATTGATGATGTTACTGTCTCCAAGAACATCATCTCACACCTCAACCAGAAACCGTGGAGGTGTGGAGGTGTGTGCTCTGCTAAGGACCCGTGAGAAGCGAAGCTAAGGGCCATCAGAGAAGCGAAGCACGCACACGCTCAGAAAATCAACAATCACTTCACAAACAGCGGCGACACTCGGCACATGTGGCAGAGCATCCAAGCCATCACTAACTACAGGACACCATCGCCTGCCTGCGACAGTGATGGCTCCCTCCCAGATGCGCTGAACAGCTTCTACGCGCTGTTTGAAGAGCAGAACGACATGCCAGTGAGGAAGACCACCCCTCCTTTCAACGACCAGGTGCTGTGCCTTACCACGGTTGATGTGAGGAAAGCTCTACACAGAATTAACTCACGGAAAGCTGCTGGACCCGACAACATCCCTGGCAAGGTGCTCAGAGGATGTGCTGACCAGCTGGAAGATGTCTTCACTAACATTTTCAACATCTCTCTGAGCAGCACAGTCGTTCTTACATGCTTCAAGACCACCACCATCATCCTCGTGCTGAAAAAGTCTCCAGTGTCCTGCTTCAATGATTATCGCTACATTGCACTTACACCCATCATCATGAAGTGCTTTAAGGACCCACTCCAGTTCGTGTATCGCCCTAACTGCTCCACCGAAGATGCCATCTCCACCTCACTACATCTGGCCCTCACACACCTGGACAATAGACATGTACGTCCAAATGCTGTTCATAGACCTCAGCTCAGCATTCAACACCATTATCCCACAACACCTGATTGGAAAGCTGAGCCTGTTGGGCCTGAACACCTCCCTCTGCAACTGGATTCTGGACTTCCTGACTGAGAGACCTCAGTCCGTCCGGATCGGGAACAGCACCTCCAGCACCACCACACTTAGCAATGGGACCCCCAAGGGCTGTGTGCTCAGTCCCCTGTTGTTCACACTGCTGACTAGGGCTGCTCAATTATGGAAAAAAAATAATCGTGATTATTTTGGTTAATATCGAAATCACGATTATTTAACGCGATTACTCATTGACTTTGGAAATATTGAATTTATTGCTTTTAAAAAACAGCAAAAGTGAAATTTTCCTTCATCCCTTTCTTTCGCTTAAAATAACTGAATAAGCAAATACTCAAATGTCCCATATAAGATAGCAGGGCTTGAATTTCGGCGTCATTTAAACCATTCCCGCAAGTTTAACTTTTATAATGTGAGAAGTTCCCGCACAAATGTATTTGCTTCATCTCAGATCAAATTATGAAATACATCAACAGACGCGAAAAAAGAAATCACCGGTTCAAACAGTCTCTCTTTATTTTAGAATGTAATTCCACAAACAGTGGAATTACATCTGCATGCTCTCTGTCACCTGCGTCACGCTGATCTTATTCTCACAAGACTGTGTGACGCGCTGTAATATTATTTGTTATAATGAGCTGCTTGTGAAGATAGTTTCGCTTTCAAATTATATTATTTTAATCACGAAATTCAAACATTAAATGCTGTTTTGCTCTTTATAGGGTTAGCGGATAGAGCGCGCCTGCTGACTCAACACAGCCGCAACGAAGCGCGAGTAAATCATTATCTCTGTCTTAAAATACGCACTTTATCCAAAGTTAACATGAATGAACATGTAAAATAGTCTCCTGCCTACTGATATTCATTATCTGTCACGTAGCAGAAGTGCGCATGTCATTCGGAACACATGACAAAATAGCAGAACGTAATATGGTAAAATGATTTTAATAATAATCGTTTTTTGTCAATATCACTGTTTTTGTTATCGTTTGGAGCCAAAATCGATATTCGATATATTGCACAGCCCTACTGCTGACCCACGACTATGTAGCAATGCACAGTTTAAACCACATCATTAAGTTCGCTGACGACACGACCATGGTAGGTCTCATCAGTAAGAACGATGAGTCAGTATACAGAGAGGAAGTGCAGAGGCTAACGGACTGGTGGAGTCAACAACCTCTCTCTGAATGTTGATAAAACTAAAGAGATGGTTGTTCACTTCAGGAGGACAAGGAACGACCACTCTTCACTAAACATTGACGGCTCCACTGTAGAGATCGTTAAGAGCACCAAATTCCTTGGTGTCCACCAGTCGGAGAACCTTACCTGGTCCCTCAACACCAGCTCCATCACCAAGAAAGCCCAGCAGTGTCTCTACTTTCTGAGAAGGCTAAGGAAGGCCCAGCTCCCACCACCCATCCTCACTATCCAGAGCATCTTGAGCAGCTGCATCATTCCCTGGTTTGGGAACTGTGCCGTCTCTGACCGCAAGACCCTACAGCGGATAGTGAGGACAGCTGAGAAGATCATCAGGGTCTCTCTCTCCCCTCTATCACGGACAGCTACACTACATGTTGCACCCACAAGGCCACCAGCATTGTGGCTGACACCACCCACCCCTCACACACACTCTTCACCATCCTGCCTTCTGGAAAGAGGTACTGAAGCATTCGGGCCCACACGTTCAGACTAACAAACAGTTTCTTTCCACAAGCCATTCGACTCCTGAACAAAAGACCTTGAACTGATGAGCACACACACTCACATACAAAGACACACACTGTTTGCACCTTATCTGCAATATCTGCACCAAAAACTGCTGCTATAAAATACAAAATAATACACAATGTTTACATATATAGTATTTATTAACCCATAAATTGTCTTGCACTATCACATTAAGCTCATGTATACAGAGTTGTGTACCGTAGGGCTATTGTTTTGATGTTTTTGCACTAAATGTTTGCATCTCATTTTTGTACATGCACTTTATGTAGTCTGTGTAGCTGTGTTATGTTCTGTGTCATGTTCTGTGTACCACCTTGGTCCTGGGGGAACGGTATTTCATTGCACTGTGTACTGTACTGTATATAGTTGGAATGACAATAAAACCACTTGAACCTTAAGCATTGAGGTACTGGAAATATCTTTATCATGGCTGTGATGGGTTCAGTGCAGCTGTTTCATTGAAAAGGGTCTCCATACATTTTCTGAAGATGGTCTATATAATAAGAAGCTAAACCTGTGCCACAGTCAGAATCATCCTCTATACTCATAAGAATTAAAAAAAGCTTTTGCTGTTTAGGTACAAGGTACAATGACTAACTGCAGAATGTAAGTAGCACCATAAAATGCTTACTGAACTTTGTTCTTTTTCATTGATTAAAATCATGTGTAATTTTAAATTAAATTTTAATTAAATCTAATTAAATCTTCACCACACACACTTTACTCAGTCAAGTAATCAAACTGATTTTTTTAAATTCTCTGAGAGCCACAATATTCACATGTAATTCAAATGTTTATTCAAATAAATCTTTTAAAACAAACAAATCTAAACACCATCAACAACTGGCAATAACTGAATAATGCTAAAAAGATATTTTTAATGTATACAAAACAAAACCATAAATAATCATCACTGGGTTGAAGTCTTGAAATTAGGAAATGAAGCTTAAAGGGAAGTGAAACAATTATGAAATACATCCTATTTTTAAAACTGTTCTTATGGTAATCATTAACATAAAATATCCAAAAAATGCTGAAAAAATATTCTCTGGTCTTACTTATCCAAACATTGTTTAAAAAAATCAGACCTATTAACCAATAACAAGCTCTTGATTTTAGTCCTACGAGTTTATGAATGTTTCCCGATTTTAAGATATCATAAAAAATTTTTTGTATGTTTCAGGCCATAATTCATAAATTACTATTTCTGCATTCATTCACCCATCTGAAAGAAATAAACTAAATGAGAAAATACAAAAATGGCAAATTATACCAACATTTTAGTGCTCTAAGAGTACATGAGTAGAAAAGCAAAGTAGAAATTAAAAACAAAATTAAACTAATAAATTACTAATACAATAAAACAGAGCACTCAGGCATAAGCTATTAAAAATTGCATCAACCAAAAAATTCTTCATACTCATGTGCAAAACTAACACATTTTTTAGGGGCAATCTTACTAACATTACCAATAAATACAAAAAGGCACATTATTCCGGTTACAAAGCCACCTTAATCAGCTAAAACTATACATTTTTAATAGAATTATGTTTCGTTACTTTATATAATATTTAATCTGATTACAAATTGCTGTAATAAGATATGCAGTGTTATGGGTAACTGGATTGTTATCCATGTTTAAAATGCCCTTCAATGGGAAACAAGAGCCTTTATTTATTGATTTTTTACAATGACTTTGGAAAAAATGAAAAATCACAACTAGCTTTTTTTTGTTTTTAAATGACAAAGAACCAAAAGGCTTACATATGCATATTTGAAAGCATATTTATATATTTATACAATGTCGCACTGTTAAGAGAAATAACAGGAATTTGAGAACATCAATTTTTTTTTTATTTTTTAGAACTAGCAAACAAGAGAAATTTCTTGTAGCTGATCTTTTATTCACAGCTATGAAAATGCACTGCCAAGGTTAAAAAAAATTAAAATCTTCAAAAATATTTGTTCTTTCAAAAATAAAAGCATTTTTGAAAATGATCACCACCCTCTTGTAATTCTTCCAAAAACATTCCTGTAGGTGTCAAGATGGATCAGGTTTTTCATGGTTTTGAGGTCCTTTTACGTTTTGATGGAGTGATTAATGGTCCCAGCCTACGCTTTGTGGGAAATTTAGATCCATTCTGTGAAGGTGTGGATTCCATCTTTCTTTGAGACCTAGTTAATACTTGGTCTTCCAATGACAGAGGTTTCACACCCATATCTAGGGACTGTAGTTCCAAACGGTTAGGACCTTTGTTAAGCACTGATTTCTTTGTGCCAACTTTGGGCCCACTTCCTTTTCCTTGCTGTGCTTTATCAATTCGAGTTTTGGTCAACACTTTTTTATTTGAGACATTTGTTGAGGCATGTTCAACATTGGCTTTCGTTACTTTGGTAAGTGTCTGCAACCTCTTTGGTGAGGTACCATTTTTATGACACTGGTTGTTTTTTAAAGTCCGTTCTTTAGCGGGAGAGTTTGATTTCGCTTTCTTGGTTAAGGATTTGATACTCTGGGCAGAGTCTGACCTCTTATGTGCCGGCAATTTTTGTTTGCCAGCTTTCTTTGTAATGATTGATGTTTTAAAACGGGTACTTCTAAAAGTTTTTTCACATTTCTTGCTTTGCTGAATTTTCCCACGCATGTTAGAATATTTTCTAAGAATTCTTACACATGCTGGAGTTTTCAAACTGCCTGCAACAGTGCAAAGGCTTTCAGGAGTCTGTGTTGGTGTCACTCCAGCAAGACTCTGCACCTTTGTACACATTCGTGTAGCAGCTTTTGGTTCAAGTTTTTCTTTACTCCTCATCACAGAGATATCTCGACCTAAAGCTTTTGATATAAGCCTTTGGTTCTTAGGGTTATTTTTTACAGGTGACGCAACAGCAAATTTTTTCAAATGCTTTTTTAATCGTTCTGCCTGCAGACTTGGAAATATCCCATTAGAAGCCCCTGTTCCTGCTGCTGTGGTGTGAAAACACAACTGTGATTCTGAAGGAAGTCTAGTGTTAATCTTCTTAACAATGACAAGCGATTTAGTTTCAGTTGACTGCAGAAACCACGTGCAGATACTGGGCAGGTCAAAGGGCTTCATGAACAGCATTTGCACAGGTGAGAATTTCTGTTGTTCTAATGGTCTTGACTTACGAATTCTGCGTTTGCTTTTCCAGATTTCTTTTAGCCTGTCTGCCTTGTTTTTTGGTTTTGGTGCAGGCTGAGCTTCCTTATCCATTTGAACCCAACCTTTGTGCATCTTCTCAAACTTTGCATTTAAATTTGAAATTAACTGCTGGTGTTCTTTTCCTTTTAGTGTCTCCAAAAACTTGGGCGGATTACAAACAACTGGTTCAGTCCTTACATGAATTGCTCCACATAGCATGTCTTTAGACAGATTGGAAGAATTTATTGGTTCTTCCATATTCTTCTCTATTTTAATTTTTGAACTAAAGAGGCTACCCTTAACACCTGAGGACACCAAAATCCTCTGTTGTCTCAGAGAATGTTTATTTCTACTAGGTGGTGTTGCTGATCCACAAGGCTTTTCGGTAGTAGACAAGTTTCCTCTTCTCAATGGCATGCGCCCAGGACTCACTAATGTATCTTCAGGTACAGCTGAACCTGTACCACATCTTAAGGGCATGTGCCCACTGGGCTCTGATTTTCCATAGGTAGTACTGGAGCATGAATTGATAGGTTGTTCACGGATGTAACTTGAATTGGAAAATTTTATAGAACTTTTCACAGGGGGATCTTTAGTCTGTTTAACTGTACTACTAGTCTTGCTTCTTAAAGGTATACGCATTACACTCATTGGAGACAAAGCAACTAAATCAGTTGCCTGTTCACTAGTACAGCTATTCCTTTTTGAAGTCATCAGGCCTTCCTTTTCCAAATTACCACCATGAGTCAAATTTCTTATCTTGCTTCCCAAGGGACGTTCAATATTACTTCTACTTCTTAAAATCATACTTTTCCAGCTTGACGAAGACTTTTTAATGGATAAATCGCCTTTATCAATGGAAAGTTCAATATGACTTCTATTTTTATTCTGTATTTTTTCAGAGTTTTGTTTCTTCAACTTATGTGGTTTTCCACTTTTGGCAGTAGAGGTGACACTCGCAATATCAGATAACATAGCACTTGGTAATTTGTCATTGCTAAGTTTGAGGTTTGGACCCTGATACTCCTTTTTGGTGACAACAGTTGCAAGTGTGGATTTTTGTTTCAGTCTTGTTTTGACTGTATAATTGTCAACCAGACTGTCACTAGGTTTGGCACCCAAGAGCTCCTGCACTGTTTCAAGAATTTCTGAAGCGTTTACATGAGGCTCCCCCTCAGAATTAACATTTGTTTCAATAGATACCAATGGCTGTTTTACCAAAGGAGTCTCAACACTTTCATCATTGGCACATCCTATCTTTAAGTCAACAAGTTCAGCACCACACTTAAAGTCTTCTGTTACAACACTGCCCTTTGAAACTCTACTCCGCAAACATCTTTCTGAAGACACTGCATGCTTTACAATTATCATTTTTGCCTGCAGATCTTTTTGAGTATGCAGAGCCAATTCCATCTTCTCACATTTCACATTTGATTGTACAGTAGGGACATCCTTTAAGCTGGACCCCCCTAAATTCCCTTGATTCTTGTCTGGTAGTTTAAAACCATCCACCATTTCCTGGTTAATTTCAGTATCATGCAAAACTTGCACTTGAGTACTTTTATTATTAATTATTTCCATGGTATCTGATTGTTTCTGATCATCTGGCATGATATTGACTTTCAAGAAGTCATTTCTTGGTTGCACATTGAAACTACTAGTTGAGTCATCTTTGGCTATGCTAGGGGAAAATTGGCTTTGTGATGTCTCCACTGATTTATCCCAATGCTCAGGCTTACTCTCTAAACCACATACCACTTCTTTTGACACTGGACCAATTTGGGAATCACACCCATCTAGCTGTTCAGCGAGTTCCTCTTCGGTGTTTTCTCTGACTTCAACCACATCCTTGTGCGTTTCTGCATGTGTGTTATGTGTTTTAACTGTCTTAGGAGCACAACTGAGAACCTCAATGACCAAATTATGTTTCATGCTAAACTCATTCTGTTCACTTACAAGCTCGTGGGGAATTTGGTCGTTACTTTCAATTTTACCTGCCTGACTGGTTTTAACAATCAAACCTTGACTTGCTACTTTTACAACATCTGGAATTTCATTCTCTGCCATTTGATCTGATGATAACCTCTGAACAACATCTTTTACACAATCCCCTGCAAATGGTGTGCTAATGAGAGGAACACCGTCAAGTTTGGAAAAGGACTGTTTTGGAGTGACTGAGGTATGCACATCAGGCATATGAGCTGGACAATTTCGATTTGCATCAATGACAGATTTACGAGCTAATGTGCGAACCGTTTTTAGTTCCAAGTACTCCTCCACATACTTATGCCCCCTAGTGCTCTTCCGGGCATTTATTCGTGGATGTAGCTGATTGTGAGATTGAGGCTGACATTCAGTTATTGACTTTCTAATATACACCAGGTCACAATGGCTATCAGGATCATTTAGGATATAACCGGATGAGCCATTTTTTTGCAGAAGCAATGAACCCTTTCTACTTTTTCTGGCTTTTCTTGTTGGTAAAGATGTTGGTAAAACACCATTAGATGTCCTTTGAACTGTGGAGGTCTTTATAACAGCTTCTGTGTTTTGTAAAAGACAGTATTTCTCTGTAGTCTTAGGATACAGATCTGTATGATCAGACTGCTCAGTATATGCTTGTAAGCATCTTTCAGCATTGTCGGAAGCAACCTTTTGAAAGCTTGATCTCAATTCAATAGCCGTCTTTTTCATGGTAAAAAGACTTTGAGATTTATGAGAATTGCTTACATTTCCACACTCACCACCTGTTCTACAAGAGGAAGATGACAAACCTCCAACAACCACCTTGCAAAGGTCCATTGGCTTTTCAGGTGCAATACTGCAAATATCAGCACTCAAATCCTCTCTGTTGTCCTTTTTAATTGTCCTGACAAAAGATGTTTTTTCTGCCCTAGCAATGGTCACAGCAGCATCAACAGAGCTGGTTCTTTCAGACCACTGAATCTCAGATCTTGCTTCATATGACAAACGACTGCGGGTGGTTGTTGCTTGTATCTCAGAGAAACTTTGAGCAGGTGCTTCTAAATGGCTGGAAGCACTCTTGACTTCATTCTGCAAGAACCCCAATGCATCAACTATTTGGTGCTGGTGATGCAAACACAGCTTAGACATGAACTGTTCCAGAGTAGAGGCTGACTGTAGGTCTCTCGCCCGGGCAAGACTGAGGCCAACAGAATCCCTGAAAGACCACGTAAAAAAATGAAAAACATACTAAAATGCATGGGTGTATTTTCCTGGTTTAGGCAGAAACTATGTTTTTGAAAACAAAAATAAGTACACATAAACCTGGTTGATTTTCTCTACCTTTTGACCAAGTGAGCAGCAGGATTGACAAGAGCATAAGAATTCATGACAGACATTTGCCCCTTGCAATTCTTCTTAGTTGAAAGGTCAAGAACACCATCTAAAGAGAAACAAATTGTCCAACATTTACATCAAATAGATATTTTTTTTACTGGTAGCTCTTTATACAAGTATAATTCTGTACCACACCTTGCTCAAAGACCTCTGCTTTAACCTTCTTCACTGAGAGGTCCAGTGGAGCATTTTGATCTACCATGATGAACTTGTTACTGGCTAGGTTTTGAGAAGAAACTGAAGCGGCTGTATCAAAAACAGCGGATGCTGCGACACAGCTGGATTTCAGAAGGCTTTGGTCCTTTTTGTCATTATTTTGAAGGGAGACCTGAGAGCAGTTTCTTGAGGTATAAAATGTAGCTAACCGATTAATCATTTGCTGCACAATATCACAAGCCACCACAGGAATGTGCGGATCAGGAATCCTTGGTGTGTATTCTGTTGAGTTTAATCAGACATAAACATGGTCAGAATCAAATCAATCAGTCATCTAATATTTGTTCTTAGTTTATTTGCATCTGCACTCTTAAACTGAACTGTCCCACATATGACATATAAGTCTCAAGTAATTACATCACAGTTTGAACTTTGATGTTGATGTGCAGCACTTCGTGGGGACAAATTATTTACAATTTGTTGTTTATTTAGTTGATTTTATAATGAAGACAGCAATGTTGCATAAAGAATCATCAGTTTTCATTTAACATCGAGTTTGATCATATTTTAACAAACCAATACATCAAAAAGACGACATTACATCAGACCTTTGTGATATATAACA
>JAZGTK010014316.1:0-13803 GCA_036877625.1 Ambastaia sidthimunki
GCTGATCACATTTAGTATTACATAACCAGATTGATTCAGTTATAATACCAATCTATGGTCATAATCTTCTCATACAGGCTTATGAATCAATACATATAAACATAATATTGCATGTGATTTTTATTAAAATTAGTCATTTTTTACTTACAAATATCCAGAATATTATGTTGTAAATCAGTTTTCTGTTTCTTCTGATAAGCTTTTTTTCTTCAGAAAAAAAATATTGGCACCATTCACAGTCATTGCTTTTCAAAAAAACACTTTGGCAGAAAAATGATCCCCTCAGGAGAATATTTATTATTGTGTAGGCTGTTATTTTGTCTTCAAGGTTTTGGCACAGGAAGTCTTAGACAAATGCTAAAGGTCTCTCCTAACCAGCATAATTGAAACAAACAAAAAAACAATGACAGGCGAATTACTTTCTCTGATATCGGTTATGTTTAATGCTCGTTCTCCAGTGAAAATAAACGGTGTGTTTTCATTTTCTCTTCATATCAGTTATGGTTCAGATTGCATGATAAAGATAAATTCAGCTTTCAGTTTTAAAACAATTAGTGTTACTCGCATGGATAACAGTTTAGCTGCGTACATTTAGCAGAGAGATATCGACTGAGCATGCATCTTTTTATAGTGGTTAATAAGAATTATTTCTAATAAATTAGTAGAAGCTTTAAAAAACTGAACGCTATGTCCAGGCTTGGGTTTCTGGCTCAGATCTATGGTGTTGTGCTGTTTTTTGAAGAACACTAAATGTTTTTAATTTAGCAAAATAATGAGTCTTTACAATTTAATCGGTTTGGTCATTAATGTAACAGATTCCAGATTCAGCAGGTTCAAAGAGAAGAAGCGTCTCACAGACTGAGTGAAAATGTGTTTTTTGGAGTGTGTGGTAAAGCACTAATAAGATAAGAGGGTTTCGCACTAATAGCATTAGATTTGCAGCATTCTGAGGGCCCACAGGCAGAATTACAGGACCCCTGTGAGCCCCGATTCAGCTGTGGGGCCCACAAGTATGACCTCTGTTATGCAGAGGTGAACAGCTAACACCTCTACACCCTCTGTTTTGCCCATCATTGAGCTATAGCCAAAATTAATATTACTGTACAATATTGTTTTTAATTATGCACCAAATTTGAAAAAACATTCTAGGACTTAGTATAAGTTAGTATATTTGTAACTGTTGATGTAATTATTGAGTTTTGATTTTGCACGTTAATGCAAACTTGCAAATGTCTGTGCTCCTGTAATCCAGAATGTTCTGCATGTAGCTAGACAAAACCCATCTGATCACTTTGCTGCTTTACAGAGAGAAAAGAGACGGATTCTCTTCCTCTACAACCTCCAGATCCAGAAACGAATCTCCTTTATCAACAGACAGCGCAGACGACTGAGGAATCGAAAACAAACATTTAAAACGGTTCTAAAAATTCATTTTCTTCATATAAAAACTAACTTTTGTATTTGTTAGTATTTGTTTTGCTAAGCAAACAAAAACAATAATAATGTTTTTAAATAGTTGCATCTGTACACCTGTAACAGTATTGCCAAAATAGTTGCCGCCAGGTTTAAAACTTTAAATACATTTTGATGAGAAAACACAAAAGATGCATTTATGAAACAATCATGTTTTCTTTACTGAATGCTTCCCACTTTTCTTTCAGGTGCTGTCAGTTCTGTTTACTCCTCTGATGTGTGTGGGTTGTAGGCTGCACTGGTGCTGGGTGTGTGATGGGTTTGTGAGGCAGAACCAGGCTGTGAAGTGCAGTTCTGCTGGCTGCACAATCGTCTATTGTCAGCAGTGCTGGGCGGACCTGGACAGTATCTGCTCTGCCTGTTCCCCTCCAAACCAGCCTGAACCTCAAGATAGTCACTCTGATTTTGATGTGTACTATGGCTGTTAATGGAGTCTGAACTTCATGCTAGCCACAAGCATAGCACCCCCATACAAATACAAGCATGACACACCTGCAGTGGTCCAATTTCTTGTACTGATTATTTATGTTCCTGATCTTTGAAAAGCAGCTTGGCATAAATTCTCTGAGCAAAATTTCTTTTTTGTCACATCTTACTGTCATTTCCAAATAGCACTTTAAAACATAAAGGTTCTTATAGGTTCACAGAGAACTATCTGTTGTAAGATACTCTGTAGTGAAAATAGGTTATACAGACAATTAAAATACTATAAATGATGCCATAGAAAAAACATTGCCATTTTAGTTTGTATTGCATCTACATTTGTAGAATCTTTGTTTCAAGGTTTTTGCAGTGTGGAAAAAGGTTCTTAGACTAAAAAATGTAAAAAAAAAATACTTATTTTTCTAAGAACATTTGACTAAATGAAAAATGGTTCTTCTATGGCACTGCTGTTAAGAACCTTTTAAGAACCTTTATTTTTAGGAGTGTAAAACAAATAAATTATTTTAAGAACCTTTGACCACAAGGTTCTATGGGAAACCAAAATGTGAACAAAATATATTTGTGGCATCACAGGAAAGAAACCTTTTAACACCTTTATTTTTAAGAGTGAGTAAAACAAACAGTACACCCGTTAGTAAGATATTTCTCAAATAGCCCTCCAGCTATTGAAAGCTTATGCTTATAATCACGGCGTTAAGGATGTGAATCAGACCGGGCAGCAAAGAGTTAAGTCAAAGGAGGAAATCCTATCTGGTTGGTCACTGAGAAATACGATTATACTGCCTCATTTTAACACGGGCGTGCCGACGGATTGCGCACTATGTGATTCGGCTCACAGAAAGATTCTTCTACAAGGTTAATACTGTAGGAATTTGCACCAGTTCAATAAATCTCACAAAGAAGCGACGAAAGACAAAAGCCAGCATCATTGCTGGAACAGAGCTGAGATTTGCAGCAGGATGTTGGTTGCCCCCGACCGAACCCACACTGGGCCGGCAATGCACTGTCAGAACAGACCGCAGTTCGCTGTTCAGCAGGTGAATGCAGGTGCGCGTTCACGTGTGACAGATCCGGATCTGCGCCAGTGAGCAGCCTTAACGTGATTGAAAAACGTGTTTTTAACGTGTTCTGACCTACTCCAGTTCCAAGAAGATCCAAGCAAGTGCGTCACCGAACCATGAAGCACCATCATCAGGTGTTTCGGTGTTGTTGGCGGACCCTCATCACCGTTCTTCTGTTTGAGGGCACCCCGTTCATGATGTTCAAAGGGTCCCTCACACTGACCCTCATCCACAGCGGTTCACTGCACGACGATGCGCAGATAACTCACTCTTCACATACTGGTATGAAATACTTCGATTTATAGGTTGAGTTGAAGGAGAAATGATTTTAATAAGTAAAATATAACAGTACGTAAAAAACATGTGGGTCTGCTTATAATGCGTCTACTTAGAACAACATTGCATTACATTTGATCAGAACTTTATGTAAAACTGTTGTAGTATAGTGAGTATGTTTTATATAGCAGGGGTGGTACACTCTTAATCTCAGGAGACCCACATTTGGTGACTGTGATTTTGAGGCAGTTAGAGAGTTTGACTAGCCAAACCGATTCCAATGCTGGCAGGTAACAACTGGGGTGCCCTTGAGCAAAGCCCCTTTCTCCAGTTGCTTCCCACTCCACCGGCTGTGTGTGCGTGTGCACGCTTTGGGTTTTTATATTATGGATTCTCATACCTGACAAATATGTCACTTTCACTTCACTTTAGATGACTCACAATTGGTGGGAATGTTGATGCAGAATTCTCCAAATTCTCCCTGTGTTTTCACATATTGTTAAACAGCCCAGACAATCTATAAATATGCCAAAACACTCTGACATCATCACATGAAGTGGAACATGTTAGACCCCTCACAGTCAGCTGGTTCACAGAATAACACAGTGGATAGCTCAGCTATTTTAGTTAGTCTAGATAAGACTGTTATATTTGAGTCTTTGCTATTCTTCCCACCTGTTCACAGGCTTAATGTTTGTAGAAAATAATTTAGGACTGTTAATTCTTGATCACCTCTTATTTTATTGCAATCTGGGATTAATTTTACAGTTTCAAATAACTGTGAACAGATTGCTGGGAATCCTAAAACAGCAGCGTGGCTGCCTCTGAGTGCAGTCTGTTTTGGTTGGTAGGTCTTTTATTGGCTGAGATTGGCAGTATTTCGTGCTTCTGTTGCATTTTAGGGTCACTGCAAACAAATGCAGTACACACCAGCACAGCTGTCAGTAACTGGCTAAACAACAGCTGCTCTCAAAACAGTTCCAGCATATATAATGCATATTACTCACTTTCAGTTACAATTTCTGTGCTTGGTATTATTATGCATAAAATGTCATTGATTTATAATGCATTGTACACTAATATCTCAACAAGAATCGTTAATTTGTTTTCTTATTATAATAAGAACTTCAGGACCAGAAAAACACTTTGAATGTGTGCCTTTGTAAAAATCTCATTACATGTGGCTGAAGTTTTATTGCACAATAATAGGGTAAAAGCTGAAACATACTTTCTTTTACAGTCACGAGTCGTAGAGGAGACGTAAAGCCTGTGTTGAGGACAAGGCCATTTGCATTAGTGGATGGAGTTAGAAGAAACCTGAATGATGTTTTACAGGTGAGTTGTTTCAACCTGTGTTAGACTTTCCTTTGTATTTACTTATCCTGAATCCATCAACATTGTAAAAGGATTTGGACCAATCCTGTAAAACTATAACAGACGGTAGCTCAGGTCAATCCAGAGTTCAGTCTGGCTTCAGCAGATATTGTTCATAGTCAAATCCTGTAAATAAATCTGTCAGCTTCACTGGTCCTTTGAAATGAAAACTAATGACTCATGAGATTTTTTGTTTGGGCACATGACACTGCATTCTTATAACAGCTTTATGGAATTCTATCAATTGGTGCTGTTTTGCCTTCAGCTGATGTTGGACTTTTCCATTACTTGTGGTTTCAAACATGAGTGTGCATTCATGTCATTGTTCCTTGTTACTGGAACAGGGAATAACGAAAGTGTGTTTGCATGTATGGATGGGAGAATGGGGGAATTTTGCAGGATGTGACTTTAGAGTTGCTCTCAGCTGCACGGGAAGTGTCCGTCCCCTTAATGTAGCCTTCAGTTCCTCTCGTCTCAGATTATGCTTTATGTCAGGAAGTTTCTAGGCGAATATCAACGTACCTACCTCCTCCATCTGAGACATGGCCGATACGGTCCCTGAACCCACTCTTGCTGTCACGAGCTTCAGTTGTCTGGATCAGTCTGGATCGCTAAATGATTCAATTTTGTTGTCATTAAGCAGTAAAAAAGCCCCTCTCATCTAAATCACAGAAATCAAAGCTGTGGTCTGTTTTTAGCTTGTTTTGCTATGGAGAGGAAAGACGATGAGGGCTTGTGTGTGTGCGAGTATGTGTGTGTTTGGGTGTGTGTTGGTGTTTTACTGGTCATTCCCCTGATCTTCATCAACATCATGTATTCATCAATACATACTGCTGATTACAACAATTGTCCTCAAGCTTAGTCACAAAGTTCCTCTGGATGGGTGGAGGGGAGAACTCAATATAGTTTTATTAGTACAGTGTATAATATAATATATAATCAATGGGTGTTTGCAAAAGGAAGTTATGGGTGTGCATAGGGCAGTTCTCGCGTGAACAGAATACAGAGTCTACCCTGACCAAATTCAATGCTGACTTAATATATTGTCTTAACATAATAAGCTAGAAGCATTAAACTAGTAAATGAATCAAAACTCCACCCATTACATCTGAGCAAGCAGATCTTGATTCTGGAACAATCCTCATCCTCCCCTTCCCCTACTTACATTCCGTTTTCTTCCTCAACCTCAGCTAGCCTCGGTGAAAGTATCCCAGCATTCATTGGCTGCTGAGGTCATTGCACTGCGAAAAGCATGTGCTTAGGGAAATTACCTCAAAGAAAGAGAGAAAATATGTGGCTTATAAAGAATGGGAAAATGAGAGGGGTGGAGCAGAGGACGAGAACAGTATGAGGCTCAGATAAGAAAGAGAAATTAAGATGTTTTGGACAGAAAAAGAGGGGATAGAGAAGATGGAAGAAGTTTGGAGCCTGTAAAGGTCAAGAGAAATGAGTTAGGTATGGAGGAATGGACACTGATGAATGGAGGTGGCAGGAGTCTGGAGTTTTGGGCATATCCACCCCACGGATGCCTAAATATAGACAAACACCATCTCTGCTCTGCCTCCACTAACAAACTTGTCAAACTTTGGCGTAGATTGTCTGACTTAAATCGGTTTAGTTGTTTATAATCTCAACAGCTCTTTTAATGTCCCTAAACAATTTGTACATGCCGTATTTAAATGTGATTTGAAATCTGATCTGATTAAAATCTGAATTTTGTTGATGTATTTTAGTCTGAACTGTCAAATTGGATTTGAAGTTGTTTGTCTGTCATGACTGTAACATGACACACATTGCACTGTTGTGTCAGTTGTGTCTCGTGTTTGAATTCACTCATTTGAGGACACATGTAGAATTCAGTATGCCATGAATGGTGAATGTGTGAATAAGTGAGCAATTTTAATTATGTAAACAGCACAGCAATACCTTGCCCAAACATGTCTCAAGAGTCTAACAACGACTGACATGAGCAGATGCAAAATCTCCAGTTTTCCTTTTCACAATGACTCTCTCTTGCCTTCATGCTAACACTTTAGTCATCACTATGGCAACCAGTTTAAATTTACTGGTTGTTGACTACACGGTCTGAACAAATGGATCAGATTTCAGCACTTGCTAAATGAGAGCAGACAGTCAGTCTGAATGATCAGATCTGAAATCCAATTTAGGTCTGTGTGTAGTGTGCACAGACCTACAGTTTCTTATTGACAAAACCAGCTTAAAGTAAAGTGAGCAGTATAACAATTACTAGAACAAACACATACACACCCAACTCACATTTAATCTCGGTTTCAAGTTTGGCTTGGCCATGGATGTTCACCCAATCACAGTAAACTGCAGTCTATTCCCAGAAGTTAAAGAGGACTCTTACGCAAAACATCTGATAGCAATACATTTAAAGCCTACAAATAGATGTTCATGGTTTTGTAGAGAACCTTAACAGTGCAGGAACAGTGTCTGATGGTTGTTTGTGGGTTTCAGGTTTTGTGAACAACCCAGAGGTTCTCTTCTGTGAGCGAGTTTGTTTGGGTGTGTGTTACTGCAGTTTTTAAAATGACTGCAGATGTTTAATGCCTTTGTGATGACGGTCCCATAACCTTCTGATGAACCTTTTCAGCAGCTTTAAAATATTTTGGAGTTTGCAGAGACTGGATGAGATCAGAGAGAGAGAGAGAGAGAGAGAGAGAGAGATGTGAGAGGTAGTGTTTGGTCTGTTGGGAGGATGTGAAAATGGGAAGATTTGTAAGATCTAAATTCCAAATGTCCATTTTAACCCTAACCCTAAATTCTGTCAAATCTATCAAAAACATTCCAGTAACATTGGTAGAACATTTCTTAATGTTATATATTAAATATGTTATTCTTTCTTAGTGGAACATTTTAAAAATGTAACTAATTAAAAAAAGTTTGAATAATGGTATTTTAACCAAGCAGTAATGTTAATAAAAAAAACATTGAAAACGGGATGTTTTGAACATTCTTAGAACTTTCAAAGTAACATTTTTGTTACTTAATCGAAAAACATTCTTACAGCCACAAATGTTAGCCGAGTTCCTTCTCAAAACAATTCCCTTTATTTGTTCAAAAGAATTTAACATTACAAAGTAAAATAGGTTAGACCTGTTCTGAATGGCTGGTACCAAGAAAATTCAAATAGAGCCACTCTGATTGGCTGGGAGAATGAGGGGTCAATAATATGAGCTGTTGCCATTAGCACATTGGAGAAAAGCAGGAAACAGCAGCAGCGATATAACAGGAAGCTTAATGGGGTTTCACTTTTTCATCAGGTTGCTAAATGTGTGTGTGATAGGGGATGTAATAGAATGGCAGGAAAAGGTGCTTGGAACAGGAAGTGAGATGAGAGAAAGAGACTGACATGGTCATGATAAAGGGAAGTCTGTTTATAGCTTAACACTCCCTCTAAATTAAGCTATTTCTCTCTTAAAGTTTCTCTTTTCCTGGTCATGTGCTAATGAACAGTTAAAATTAAAAGATCCAATGTCCTGCAGATTTAATGTAAATACATTTGTGAATTTTCTTCCTAAAGAAAGAAAAAATATTCAATCTGTACAGCATGTTTGGACTGCAGGGACCTTACGTCTTTACTTTTAGAAAGACACATTGAAAGATTTGCTGTTTCAATAACACCTGCTAATCCCTAAGGCCTTATAGCAAATCTGGTTTTAAATAAGTCCAAACTGTTTCACATGTGTGTAACTAAGCTGATTTATGTCTTGGTTTTTGTAGTTTGTTTAGGTACTTCACTGTTTCCTGTTTCAAATAAAAGAAAATTAAGACCTGGTCCCCTTTCTTGAGTTGTGTTAATTGGTGTCTATCAGAATCTGAAACAGTTTTCTTCACACCCAAAATATCTTTGTGTCGAGCAGAAAGGCTGATGTTGGTTAAAACCATGTTAAGTCCATGTTATTTCTTAGTCATAATATGACATCATAATACTTTCTTTTATCTATTTCAAATTTTAAACAAATTTAATATTTAGATCATTTTTATAATAGAAAATGTAGATTTTTTTTTCTTTCTTTTGTCTCTCTCTTTCTGTTTCTCTCTCTCTCACACACTCTCTCTCTCTTTCTCTCTCTCTCCAGAATGGTCATCCTGATAGACTGCAGTGTGGTTTACAAGTTGGAACCAACTTGTATATTCTAGACCTGGAGAAAAACCAGTAAGTCTTTACTTAGTCTTAACCAGTAACCAGTAAGCTTTATTCCAGTCAGCAAGATATGTAAATATTTGTCTGTTTTGGGCTGCACTGACCCATCCTTTGACTGCAGGGATCTTTTGCCAAAGCCACCTAATGTGTTTTACTACCTGCCAAATGGAACCGGAGTGTCTATGGATCAGAAAACAGTGGTGAGTGGACCTTCCACATGCCTGTACTTATTACATTACATGCCAGTCCATCTCTCTCTCCCAACACTTCTGTTATGTCTCTCTGTCTCATTTTCAGATTCACTGTTACTATCATGGCTCAGTTCAAGGTTTTCCTCATTCACGTGTAGCTCTCAGCTCCTGCTTGGGGTTACGGTAACATTAAGCTTGTTTAAACTTTGAATGATGCCGTTCCATTGCGGTTATGGAGCTCACTGACTGTTTGTCATCCTATTTGTGTCCTGGTATTCACTATATTATGAGGACCAAATGTCCCCACAAGTATAGTAATACCAGTAAATTTTTACTTTGTGGGGACATTTTTTTGTCTCCATGAGGAAACAAGCTTATAAGTCATACAGAATGATCTTTTTGAAAATGTAAAATAGCAAAAAGTTTTCAGTGATTGTTAGGTTTAGGGGTAGGTTTAGTGTAGGGGCATAGATTATATAGTTTGTAAAAAAATGGAACATGAAAATCCAGTGTGTGTGTGTGTGTGGTAGTCTGTGAATAACACTGTTATTCTCTTTGTAGAGGAGTGATTGTCATCAATGCCACACTGAGCTTTGAGTTGCATCCTGAGGAAGAGGAGGGAGACAAAAATGAAGAGAGGAGTGGAGGAATGGAAGATGGCTGGATGCATGTGATCTACCCCACTAACCCACAATCATCTGAGGCTGGAGGCTGTGGACTGTCACAAACCTCTATTCCCCCCATTCAGATCATTCCACAAACACACAGGGTGAGCAAGCATGCGGTGTGAGAGAGATTTATTATTATGAGAGTGAAATGTACACAATATGAATGCACTGAATGCAGTGTAAAGGAGTTTACATACTGTATATGGGTGAGTACATATACATATGCAAGTATGGAAGTGTGTATAATGTACATGTACTGCAGTGTGTGTAATGTATTTATAGGTATCTGTATTTGTCTGATTGAGGCTGTTGATCTGTTGTTGTCACAGAGTAAGAGAGACATTCTCTCAGAGACCAAATACATTGAACTGGTGCTGGTGGCTGATCATAAAGAGGTAAGGGAAGAGAGTACTCTCTCTCTCTCTTTCTCCTTTTCTTTGTCTCTTTATCTTTCTCTTACTTTGAGATTTCTCTTGCTTTCTCTCTCACACACACACACACACACACACAAGTAAGTGTATATGAGACACTTTTGCCCTCTACTGGTGCATCTACTGCATCACTTTTTACTCTTACTGTAAGTATCAAGACATTTACTGTATATGAATGAATGTTTACAATTTTATATCTGACTTTTATCTGATTCTATTTTTGTGACTTTTTCACAGTATGTGAATTATCAGAAGAATAATAAAACCATTATCTACCGCATGCTGGACGTGGCAAATCAAGTAGACTGGGTGGGTTTTGCACAGTATGCAAATGTATACAAAATATATCACAGCAGAGATTCAATGCCCAGGGGTCCAAAAGTATGAGATCATATTAAATCATTACAAAATACAAAAAATATGGATTTTAAATATTTTAATGGAACATCATTTTTCAATTTAACTTTTCACTCTAATTGTTATGGTATTAAACATTTTTTGAATTTTATAAAGCAATCTGTATTAAATTGCTAAATAAAATTTTTTCCACTATTGGTCTCAGACTTTGGGCCCCATTGCATTGGAAGGATTAGTGACTCTAAATTGTCTAAACTGTCTAAATTTCTCTGCTCTTCTGTCTCAGTTTTACCGGCCGCTGAATGTACGTGTGGCTCTGATGGGTTTGGAGATCTGGAGTGACCAGGATAAGATTAGAGTGGATAAAAGTCCTACTGACACTCTAAACCGCTTTTTGGAGTGGAGGACCAGAGAGCTACTGCCACGACTGCGGCATGACAATGCACAGCTGATCATGTGGGTGCAGATGCATTATGGGAAATGTGGGCACATTGTCTTCAGGTTTTAACAGCAAAGTAATTCATTGTGTGTATGTTAGGGGTGAGTCTTTTGATGGGACAACGGTTGGTATGGCGTCTCAGTCTTCCATGTGCTCAAGGCATCGTTCTGGAGGTGTGAATGTGGTGAGAAAAATCTTACGTTTTGGACATTAAAGCTCCAAGCTGATAATTCTATGGAACACAAATATTGTTAGGTGTGTCTCTTATTGTGTTCCATAGAAGAAAGAGTCATTTTGGTTTGGAACAACATGTGGGGGAGAATATGACAATCACATTTTGGTTTAATCAAACAAACCAAGTGTTAAAACAGCCTTAAATCTAATCCAGTATCACAGTCTCTCGCTGATCCAGCATAACTGCAGTGTTCCGGTTACAAGCATCTAAATGACAGCTGAGTAAATTGTGTTAATATTCACACGTTCTTCCTGTGGCCTGGGTTGTAGGATCACCTGGTGAGTGTTTTGGGTGTGGCCTCCACAGTAGCGCACGAGCTGGGTCACAACCTAGGAATGAGTCACGATACAGCTGACAGACGCTGCCAATGCCAGAACGAGCCACGGCTGGGGGGCTGCATCATGGAGCCATCCACTGGGTAAGTGCAGAGAGATGGCCTCACATCAGCCTTGTGATTGGTGATCCATTACCCAATAAATGCTCCTGCGTGCAGGTTCATGCCCGGTCAGCTCTTCAGCAGCTGCAGTGAGCGAGATCTCTCCCTCAGTCTGCTTCACGGTGGCGGGATGTGTCTGTTTAACGTGCCCCAGCCGGAAAGTCTTCTGGGAGGCGCACGCTGCGGGAATCTGTACGTGGAGAAAGGAGAAGAGTGTGACTGCGGCCTGCTGGATGTAAGAATGCCAGCTAAAATGACTGATCCTGGATCAGTTTAGTTCAGTTCAGTCAGATAGATGGATTTAGTTTAGACATAACCTTTATGCACATTTATACTCTAGGAGGAGATTTGCATACATTGTGTATGTCACAATTACTTAAGTGAATATGGAAAGTTTTTCATTTATTTTCGAACCCTTATTCTGACTTTTTAAATAGACAGACATTTTATATGCCTGTTAAACAAATAAGGGTGTCAATGTCCCATGAACCTCTGTAATCTGTTTCTTGTGTGTGTGTGTGTGTGTGTGTGTGTGTGTGTGTGTGTATCCAGGAATGTAATGATCCATGCTGCAATGCCAGCACATGTAAACTGGTTCCAGGTGCCCAGTGTTCTTCTGATGGTATCTGCTGTGAGAACTGTAAGGTGTGTAAGTGTTCATAATATTACACACTAGGTTTCTATGCTTTGACTTTCCATAGACATAATGACTTTTATACTGTACAAACTGTATATTCTATCCCCTAACCCTCACAGAAACCTTTGGGCATTTACAACAAAGTCATAATTTAATATGTATAGTAATCAATTTCCCTTGTGGGGACCGCTGGCTCTCATACCTCTTTCTTTATAGCTGCGTGTGGCTGGGTGGGTGTGTCGGGAGCCCTTGGGAGAGTGTGATTTGCCGGAATACTGCACTGGCACCTCCCCCTACTGCCCGCCCAATGTGTTCCAGCAGAACGGAGAACCATGCGAGGACGGTTCCTCCTACTGCTACAGTGGTGTGTGTGCCAGTCTGGACGAGCAGTGCCAGATGCTGTGGGGATCCAGTGAGTCCATTTCCATTGGCTGCTTCTCATCTAGAGCTGATCACTTGCTTTATTATCAGAAAAGAACAATTTCCTTTTTCATATGTAACACTGTTTGCACCTACAATATTATCATAACTTTACAATCTCATTGTTTCTCATGGTGGCAGTACAGATGCATTTTGATTTGTTTTCTGTTCTCTCCGCCCCTTTCAGACTCCACCCGTGCACCGCCTATCTGCTTCTCCTCTGTAAATAAACAGGGCAATAAGTTTGGAAACTGTGGACAGATGCCCAATGGTTCCTACATTCCCTGCTCAAGAGGGTGAGGACTAGTACTAGTACCAGTTCTTGACTCTTGACTCTAAATCATGATTTTAGACCTCAGCATTAAGTTATTTTGTAAACCATTTTTCATACATTTTAAATGTCATGTGTATGTTGTGCCAATTGTCTTGTTTTGTTCAGGGATGTTCACTGTGGTAGGATTCAGTGTCAGGGTGGGAGTGATCGCCTCCTGCTGGGCTCCAACATTGAGATTCTAACCACAAAGGTTAAACTGAACCAAAGTGACTTTACCTGTCGGGGGACATATTTTAATTTGGGTGATGATGTTTCTGACCCAGCTATGGTGTCTCAGGGAGCGGCCTGTGGGCACAACAAGGTGATAATAAAATGGTGATATTTATATATATGTATACATTTGGACACAAAATTATCATTTTAAAATTAACTTGAATATAAACTATGTAGGCATGCATAGACCAACGATGCCAGGACGTGTCCATATTTGGTGTTGAGGAATGCCGCAGAAAATGCAATGGCCACGGGGTGAGTGGAAGAGAAGATATGACAGCTACAGAGTGTTATAAAGGATTTAGATTTGTTGCAGTGTTTTTGTTTAAAACATATTCTTCTCGCTCTCTCTCTCTGTCTCGCTCTGTCTCTCTTGCTCTCTCTCTCTCGCCCTCTCTGTCTTTTTCTCTCTCTAGGTGTGTAACAGTAATAAGAATTGTCACTGTGATTTGGGCTGGGCTCCTCCTGACTGCAGATACTCTGGACCCGGAGGCAGTGTGGACAGTGGCCCTGCTCGAGAGCCCAGTGGTACCATACACACACTCTCACACTTAACATTCAGACTTAATATTTAACAAATCTTCACTGATTATAATGTTGTGTTTGTGTTTTGTCTCTCATCTTTGTACGCAGACTCTGATCC
>JAZGTK010014317.1:0-13799 GCA_036877625.1 Ambastaia sidthimunki
TTTCTCCCAAATGAAATAATAAATGAAGGTGGAAACAATGTTCATTTGATTGGACTTTTTGATAAACTATGGAAAATGCTTGAGTTCATATTAAGGTCTCAGACAAACATGAGAACACCTTGAGACTAGAGACACATATGAGATTTTTTTTTCTCACAGACCCCTATTGCTCTCCCTTTAATCTTCTTGCAGTGTAGGAGAAAGACCTGGGATCTTAAGGAGCTCTTGTTGACAGTCTGTAAGAGATGTTGTGATTGTGACTCTAGCTGCTAGTTGATGTGGTTTCACCATTGAGCTTCTGTTCAAGCATAAGATAAGAGTCAATTAAGAGTCTGTTTAGAGGTCGAATCACACTAACTTCATACTGTTTGATGACTCCGTATGTCTGAACAGGTTCTCTCCATCTGACAGCGATCTTCTCCTCATATGTCCTGCCCTGGATGGACTCCAGAGGAACGGCTCCAGGCACTGCACAGACACAATCACACTAAAGCTACACCGATTTATTTTCAAACTAAATTCTCTTCAATTCTATTCAATAATGAAAAACTCCAACAAGATTTTGCAATGAACTGTTTGCAATAAAAGTATGAAATTATTCAACAAATACAGTCAAAAGAAAAAAACCAAACACTACAGACTTTTCCTTGGCCTTGCATAAATTCAAAAGAACACCTTGAACAACATTATTTTGGCTCTAACTTTGGCTTTAACTCAAAGTGAGCTTGATATATCTGCTGATCTCCACACAAATCCATAAGCCCATTTATTAACGAAATTATGTTCAGCATGAAGAAATTTATATCTGATAAAAATCATGTGGATTTTCAATGACTTTATCAAAAATGAATTTAAAAGAATAGGAACACACTCAAAGCCACATTAAGAAAACTAAGATTCTGTGAATTACATATTTAATTGCCTTTTCATTAATTCTACTTGTAATATTAAGATAAATCAATTGTTTTATAATAAAGCACCCACCATCCTCGTCCGTCAGAACCTCCAGCTCCTCGCTCTCTTTGATGCCCTCTGGGTTCCCCAGGACCAGTTTCACGCTGACGTTGGTGAAGGGCAGGAGATTATGGATGGTGTGCTTTGGAAAGACACTGAGAACATCCTTACATTTCTCTTCTTTGGTCTCTTCTTTCCCATTCACTGTGTAGCGATACTCCACAGTCAGATTGTAGCTGTGGCAGCGCGTCACATTGTAGCCGAACGGTTCCCAGTGGACGGTAAACTGCGTGGATTTGATATCCATGACCTCCAGCTGTTGAGGTCCGTGCATAGGATCTAAGAGGAAGAATGGAATGGAAACAACATTCACACTCACTTCATCTCACTGTAAATCACGGGTCTCTAACCCATGTACCTAGACGTCCAGAAACCTGCAGAGTTTAGCTCCAAACTTTCCCAACACACCTGCCTAAATGTTTCTGTCAGTTGTAAACACTGCAGGCCTTTGGACCTCACTGGAGACCTCTGGTTTAAACGAAGACCTTGAAACTTGTCAAGAATGTGCAGATCATATTCCAGCCCAAAATCAAATGAAAAGAAACAAACAAGAGACTTTATTTAAATGTTACAGTTAAATATATTTATATTTGCTCTGTTTCTCATTCATCTTTGTTCAACCTTGAACTGCATTTTCTTCATCAGTAGTTTTGTCGTGTTTTCCAGTAAAAAAACAAAACATGATTAAAACTTATACATGAAAAATGTAACATATTAAGTCTATAATTTCTAATTTCTATAAAAGTTTCTCTGTCTTTCTTCCCTTCAGTGTTTCTCTCCGTCTTTTTCCTCTTCAGTGTTTCTCTCCGTCTTTCTCCTCTTCAGTGTTTCTCTCTGTCTTTCTCCCCTTCGGTGTTTCTCTCTGTCTTTCTCCCCTTCGGTATTTCTCTCTGTCTTTCTTCCCTTCGGTGTTTCTCTCCGTCTTTCTCCCCTTCTGTGTTTCTCTCTGTCTTTCTCCCCTTCAGTGTTTCTCTCCATCTTTCTCCCCTTCAGTGTTTCTCTCTGTCTTTCTCCCCTTCAGTGTTTCTCTCCGTCTTTCTCCCCTTCAGTGTTTCTCTCCGTCTTTCTCTCCTTCAGTGTTTCTCTCCGTCTTTCTCCCCTTCAGTGTTTCTCTCCGTCTTTCTCTTCTTCAGTGTTTCTCCCCTTCAGTTTTCTCTCTGTCTTTCTCCCCTTCAGTGTTTCTCTCCGTCTTTCTCCCCTTCAGTGTTTCTCTCCGTCTTTCTCCCCTTCAGTGTTTCTCTGTCTTTCTCCCCTTCAGTGTTTCTCTGTCTTTCTCCCCTTCAGTGTTTCTCTCTGTCTTTCTCCCCTTCAGTGTTTCTCTGTCTTTCTCCCCTTCAGTGTTTCTCTGTCTTTCTCCCCTTCAGTGTTTCTCTCTGTCTTTCTCTTCTTCAGTGTTTCTCTCTGTCTTTCTCCCCTTCAGTGTTTCTGTCTGTCTTTCTTCCCTTCAGTGTTTCTCTCTGTCTTTCTTCCCTTCAGTGTTTCTCTGTCTTTCTCCCGTTCAGTGTTTCTCTCTGTCTTTCTCTTCTTCAGTGTTTCTCTCTGTCTTTCTCTTCTTCAGTGTTTCTCTCTGTCTTTTTCCTCCTCAGTGTTTCTCTCTGTCTTTCTCCTCTTTAGTGTTTCTCTCTGTCTTTCTCCTTTTCGGTGTTTCTCCATCTTTCTCCCCTTCAGTTTTTCTCCCTTTCAGTGTTCTTTGCCCTTCAAATTCCTCTTTCCTGTTTGAATCCATTGATTTTCTTCCCAAATTCACAGAAAATTTACTATTAACAATCTATTGATTAACAGTGAAAAAAACATCCACCAGAAAAATCATTGCTTTATTTACACACACTGTCTGAGAATGTGTGTGTTAGGTGCTGATAAAGCAGAGAGCTGCTGTTTACCTCCCACTATAAACAAAATAACCCTGAGCAGACTGCAGTGAGAGAGATAAAACACATCGCATTAAATTACACTCCACTCGCCGTCTGTTTCATTCAGCTTCTGCCCTTCACACTATTCAATTCTGCAGTACACAGTATGTACAGTAATAGTGGTCAACTGATGTGAGGGCTTTAAAAACAGTGTAGGGTACATCTACATATATCCACACACTCCATTACTGCGATAAAAACTCTATTATCCTGATATTGTGCTGTGCGTACTGCTGCTCAAATAACTGCTATTATTCTCATCTTCTGCTGTCTCAAGCTTCAGCAACTGCTGTGAGTAAATCTCACAATTCTGTGCTAAAATCTCAGGTCAGTCTGACAGGAGGCAGGAGCATGCTGGTTCTCCTCTGAACACCTCCTCATTCTTTTTGATTAGAACTAAACCTGGATCTTGTCACAATAAAGGAACGCTTCACAACTGAATGAACTAACGCGTGTTAAAGACAAAGCAGGAGGACCAATCAGAACCCTCCACAGGAAAGCACCTCTAAGAGTCCGACACATCTCAGTCACTGAAACGAGAGGACAGGGTCACGGTTGCTGCTTGAGTGAAGATGGATGAATCTCATTAGAGTGTAAATGCCAGGATAAGGGTGTCAGCACTGATATCCTCCAGAAACAGAAAAACTGGCCACTTTTTTCTACAACACTACACTTATGAGAAATGACTGTGTGGTCAAACCTCAAAACTTAAACTCAGGATGGATGTGACCTGATACTTTACTGACTTGCGAATAGAATTTCCCACCTCTGTCTGTGTGTGTATGTGTTGCCTTCAGCAGATGATCCCACTCTTGTTGTTTTCTGTATGTTTGTGATGAGAGCCTATCATCTAATCCTGTGTGTGTTAAACATGTTTACTGTCTATGTACTAAACTTCACTTGAGGATTCTTATGATCTCTGATGTCTGACCTTCACAGTAAAGGACAGAAATTCAAAACACACTGTCTTACTGTCTGTCCCTCTTTGTCTTAAGACTCCTGTTGTGTGTGTTCAGATGTAACACTAAATGGAAAGCTGAATTTTAAAAGCAGCTCACATCAACGGTCAGTATTTATTAAACACGTTGACAAACACTTTTTGCCTCTTTGACTTCTGCAATATATTCAGTTGAGGAATTGCCAGTTTTAGAAAAATAAAACAATGAATAAAATATGAATAGAATATCAAAAACAACACAGATCTCGACTGGAGTGTTTCTCAAGTCTGTATAGAAACCTGAAGTGTTCCGTGGACGTCATTAATGTCTGTTTCAGAAAACACAAGGACTGAATGCCAAAGAACAACTGGAAACATCACTGCCTTAACCTTAACTGTTTCATAAAAATCTCTCAGCGACACACACAGGCAGATTTCTGCTATATCAACAAGCCCATCCGGCTAATGATGCCGCTTTCATCCTTATCAAAGATCTTTGAGTGAGGCTGAACGTGAAGCAACAATGAAAGCCACAATCACTAGAGCACCTCCAAACAAAAGCTCTTCTGCGGCCTGTGCTGGGCTGAGTGAGATGTGTTCACACACTGAGCTGTGAAGCTGATGCTTCTGTCTGATTGTGATTCATCTTCATTCACACAAACCTCCGCTTGACGTCTTTCTCCAGGAAGATGTCATCTTTATGAAAGGATTGTTCCAGGTTCACTACTGCACATGTCATTACTGTAATCTAAGCAGAAGACAGAACCACTCACTAACCTAGTTTGTGTAAAGTTATAACCAGCTTTGTTGTGCTAGTGAACCTGGTACAATGTGCAGGAATACACAACAGAACTTTTTATCTCTCCAAACAAAAATAACATACATGACCCTCCCCGACTAACTGTAAAGGTTGCGTTATAAAAGAAAATAAGGGAAAACTGATTTTCTGTGCTAATGAAGATTACACTGCAGATAAAAAGATAAGACTTATATCAGGAATTTATATCAGGAACTTACACATAGAACCATGAGCTCATAATATCAAAACACCTGCTGCTTAAATCGGTCTGTCACACAAGCAGAACAGAGCCGATACAAGCAGAATAATATTTATCTGAGAGGCATAAATTGTCTTTAAGCCCGATTGGGTTACAGGACACACAAACACTAACAGCGTCTGCTTGATAAAACGCTAAACAAGCACTATAACACGACAGGATTTTAATTGTAGTTAAGAACACACGCTTCATTTGGAAAGCGAGGCACGTTCACAGACACTGTTCACACACAGTTTCCACTGGGAGGGGAAGCTCCAGAGTGAAGCCCTAGTTCAGAGATAGAAGGCAGCTTTACTCATTTACCCTGTTGCTTATGTGAAATGAATGATCAAGATTCATTAAAACATGTTGGGCCAAACATGTTGGGAAACATGGATGAGAAAACAGAACATTTGTGTCACTGAACAGAAGGTTGTTCAGAATACTGTTAACATCAGCAGCTATAATATAGGTCTATAAATAATAATATTATATATATGATAATAAAACATTGTAGTAACTAAATAAGGCCTGGCTCAGAACCTTAGACTATGAGATACTGAAATAACACACAACAGCTTCAGCTTTTCAGTTAGTTAAACCAGGCAAAGATCTGAGCTCAAAACACTCTACACCTCAACAACATCTCTTAGTAAACCTGAGCAACTGGACTGGCCTCCATAGTCAGAAAGAAACTGACCCCCAAATAAAAATAAAATGTGCTATTATGCTTTTCATTGCTTTGAGCATCTCTCAGCTGATTGGCCAATGAATCATGTGATGGACTACTGGGTGGTTAGAGCACAGGCTAATGGAAAAGCGATTAGCGTTAACGTCATGCTGTGGCCCAGCGTGTTGCTAGCGCTGCTCGACTCACAGCAGTCATTGAAAATAAGAGTCATTGCACCTGTTTAATTACTGTGATAATTGCATGTTGTTTGCTCGAGGCCAGAGGGTCCCGCACCATGTTGCTATGCCTAGTGCTTTGACAAATCTTTAATAGCCCTAATGTTTCTCTCTGCCATTAAACGTGAAACACTGCAGCCCCTGCAGGTGCGATGCGTCAGCTAGGCTGCGTGTCAGCTCGTCTCACACCGCGCAGTAAAACGAATTGTGTAAACAACAACAAACACAACAGTTTATTGATGAATTTAGTTGTAACCTCCTCATGAGTCCAATGTTGATCATTTTCTCATCAGAATCTCCATCAACACAAATAAGACGCACTGCTGAGCTACAAGACAGCCACACAATCAGACTCACTGCAGTCCCTGTCACAGAAATATACAATATATGTACTGTGTGTGTGTGTGTGTGTGTGTGTGTGTACACTATAGTCCAAACACACTGAAATGTTTTTCATGATGTTTTTTTAAATTAAATTATTTATGTAGACAAAACATTTCTGTCATTAGAAATTTGCAATTTTTCTCAAAAATGTTTTTGAGATGGACGATTGGGACCAAACAGAGAAAGCTGCCAATCAGAGCCTGTAACAGATGAACATAAAATAATAAGTGTATTGTGAAAAGCATCATACAAATAAATGAGAATTGAATTGAACTCCTTCTCAGCATCTAAAGAAACTGACAAAAACATTTCTGTAAATTCTAGGCAACTGCTGAGTGTAGTAAAGATGCTAAAATATAAGATTTTAATTTATATTTGACTTTAGTTACAACATAATTCCCAAAATTACTTTTGTGTTATTTCATAGTTTTAATGAGCTTTCAGTTATTCCAAAATGTGGGAAAAAATGAATATAGAGTATATGAATATAGTGTTTCAAAACTTTTGAACAGTTGTGTACAAGTACTTACACAATTTACATATTTAGATATTTAAATAAATATGTGAAAGAGATTTAAAGAGCACTTTAAACTGTCAAAACAGAAATCAAACACAAGGCTGCATTCATTATTTAGCAGATGTTTCTACAGCACCTAATCAACTTCCTGTTTACCAGCCCTGATTTATTACCCAGGCAGTCTGGTTCCCTGCGCGGTCTGACTGATGCTTACCTGCACATTTGGTTCTGGCTCTGAGCGGTGGTCCTGGAGCTCCGGTTCCACCCTCATTTGGACGGGTCAGGAGGACGCTTATCTCGTACTCTGTGTCAGGGTCCAGGTGGCCGATCTTGTGGTTGGGTTTGTCCACAGGTTGGTTGTCGATCAGGCTGCCGGACAGCGTGCGGTACTCCACCTCTTTCTCAATGATGGGCCCGTCACCGTTGATGGAGTTTGCGTTGAGCTGGATCCACAGGTAGGTGGCGCCCACAGCAGTCAGCTGAGGCGGAGCGATGGGCATCGGAGGCTCTGTGGGAATTATAAATACAGAGGAGTTTGGTGAGGTATGCTGAAAAAAAGCAGCAGCACAGAGTCACTGTCTGGAAACGACTCACAGTTATGCTGAGAATTCAAAGATGTATTTGAACATTCAATGAAATACAATCAAATCTTGACCTTATTCATAAAAGACATTTTTCTTGTGCAGATCATACATAAAACAATTAGTATGTAAATTTTCCCAGAGTACAATTTCAAATGCTGCAATTTCAAGGTTTAATAAGTAATTACTCTTCAGATAGAAGCATACTCGAGGTACTGAAAGATCTCGTAATTACTTTAATAAAACGTAACGTGAGATGAGAGAATAGCTGATTCTGTGTGCCACTGATCACCACAGAGCTGCTTCATTCCACCAGCCACCTAAAGTGACACAATTACACGTACACTGCCTGAGTGTGTCAGGAGCTGTAGTGTGTGAGTGTGTGTGTGACAGAGTGTGTCAGGAGCTGTAGTGTGTGAGTGTGTGTGTGACAGAGTGTGTCAGGAGCTGTAGTGTGTGTGTGTGACAGAGTGTGTCAGGAGCTGTAGTGTGTGTGTGTGTGTGTGACAGAGTGTGTCAGGAGCTGTAGTGTGTGTGTGTGACAGAGTGTGTCAGGAGCTGTAGTGTGTGAGTGTGTGTGTGACAGAGTGTGTCAGGAGCTGTAGTGTGTGTGTGTGACAGAGTGTGTCAGGAGCTGTAGTGTGTGTGTGTGTGTGTGTGACAGAGTGTGTCAGGAGCTGTAGTGTGTGTGTGTGACAGAGTGTGTCAGGAGCTGTAGTGTGTGTGTGTGACAGAGTGTGTCAGGAGCTGTAGTGTGTGTGTGTGACAGAGTGTGTGTTGGGGACAACAGAAAAGAAATATGCAGTTGATGATTTATGGTTCTCATTGTGGTATCATGGGAGCGCAGGTCAGTCTTGTTAACCTGCAGGAAACAGAGTCCTGAGGCTCCTGTCGATGCCCTTGGCCGGTGTCAGCACCACTGCACCAAACACCTGCGCACACACCCCCTTAAATACGCTTGCATGAGGTCTCTCAAGCACAGCAGAATGGGGTGATATTTAATCTAGGAATCTTTAATCTATTTAATCTATGTAAAGTAAATTTGTTGTGCCAATTTGAGCTAATAATTGTTGAGTCACTGCAGAATGAGAACAAAAACCTACAGCTGTAACTAATGACTATTTAAGACATGAAAAATGGATAAGTGAATAAAAACCTGAAAACCACACACACACACACACCTAGACACACAGCTAGACACACAGACACACACACACACACACACACACACAGATAAACACACAAACAAACACAGATACATTGTGTGAGACTGTAAAACACTTTCTGCTTCATTGTGTTCTTTTATGTAAATGATGAAATGAAACTGAAATTTCACTGGACTCACGTTTGACCACCAGAATGCCGTAACTGGACACGCCCACTCCTCTCTCAGAGTGCACAATACAACGGTACCGACCCGAGTCTGCCTTTGTGGTGTTGGCGATATCAAAGGTGGCTGTGTAACGTCTGGAGTTCACAGGTTTGGCGTCCTTCAAATGAGATTCACGTCCTCCGATACCCTGAAGAACATCAGAAGACACAGAGATCCCAAAACCACTTACACACAAACTTCTGGACACAACTGCATTTGCCATTTACTTACAATACATTACAGCAAAATGTTATATGAAAGGAGTCTATTAAATTTGATATAGTATAACATTATTTATAAAACAATAGTGTTTGCTCTGTCTGTGTGTGGTGTGTGTGTGTGTGTAATAGTACATCTTTTTGAGAGAGGTGACACATTTTGGCTGAGCTTTACTTTCTGACACTCTTTCACAGGGGCTGTTTGAGAGTTAAGAATTGGCTTGATGGTTAAAAATTCAACTCCAATTTGTAAATTCTCTCATAATTTGTTCATCCTTATGCCATTCCAGATGTTTATGACTTTCTTTCTTTAGCTGAACACAATCAAAGTTATGTTAAATAATAGCCCAGATCTTCCCAGCTTTATAATGCCATTGTTTAGGGTTCAGCGCTTTCAAGCTCCAAAAAGCACATTCATCTATCATAAGGGAAGAGTGAAGGTTAGGGGATAGAATATACAGTTTGTACAGTATAAAAGTCATTATGTCTACAGAAAGTCCCCCCTTCACACAGTACAATCTCTAGCCCCTGATCCTAACCTTAAACATCACAACTGAGTGCCTAAGCTAAGGGTTACCTTAAACCTAACCTTAACCCTAAAACCAAGTCATAACTCTTAAACAGCCCTTTAAAGAGGTGTCAGCAAGTGAGAAATCAAGCGCACACACACACACACACAGTATGTTGTGTGTTACAGAGACTATAACTGAAGAGGTGGTACCTGTAACCAGAGTTTGTAGTTGGCATGATTTTTTGGTTGTCCGTTGATGGTGCACTGAAAGACGGCCATCTGTCTGGCATTCACCTCCACTCCCTTAATGTGCAGGAAATGAGGCGTATTCACTGAGAACACACACACACACACACACACACACACACACAAACACACAGTAAAATGTAAAAATACATTAGCAACATGTGTAAATGATAGCACAGACTAAAACAGAAACTTTGACTATTAGTGAACATCAAATAATACTGTGGGCTGAAAGTTGCAGGAAGCTGAAAAGAGGCAGAGGATATTGTTATAGAAATACCAATAAAATCATAATGTGCACAATAAATCCAGCAATATCTACTAAGACAGTAAACCACATTCAGGTCAGTTTCATGTGGACCTCGTCACTGGCATTTAATCTGCTTTCAAAGGAACATCTGTAGCATCTGTGGTCAGTTCTGCTCTTCAGACTGTGACATAGTTCAGCAAACAGGCCGCATGTTAACAACACAGTGCTGTGATCAGACTTACTGCACTGATGTCCCTGCCGTGAGATTCTTCTGATGGCCATCAGACCACGTTCTCCTGATGTCACCACTTCAAACACCAGCTGGAGAGAAACAACATATCAGGTCTAAACATCACAAACACGTTCTTACAAAGAACCAGAGTCAGAGTTTGACTGTCTGTATGTTATTTGAGCTGCTACAGCTGAATCAGAGGAGAAAACATTTACATTACATTTATTCATCTAGCGGACGATTTTATCCAAAGCGACTTACAGTGAATTCAAGGTATATATTTTGACCAGTTGAGCTACAGGAATAACAGCTCAACTGGAACAAAGAAAACAGATGCTATGTGGGTGTAGAAATATGTTTCTGGGATAAAACTTTACTAATAAACATGTTTACCTCTCACACATCTGTCCAGACAAGAATATCTATGACTGCAGATTGTAATTTGATTCTCTTTCATTTTTACCTTTTTTGATGTTAATAATGGTTTAACTTGAACAGTGTTTATCTCAGAAACCTGATCTGAACTCTTTCATTTCTCTTTTGTTTCTCAGACTCAAGCTGCATCTGTTTGTCAATCAACTATTTTTAGAGACTTTAAACATAGTGTGTTTCACCAAGCAGAGCTCAGAGTTGATGTTATTGTGAATCTCATCTACTGTAAACTCCGCTGTATTCATCACAGATGATCTCAACACTTTCTCTCACCTGTGATTGTGTTCCAGGTGCATTAAAAATATCCACAGAAAAATGTCACGATGCCCTGACAGTTACCATATTCAAATTATACACTATTATCAAAGAATGTGAAGTGACCAGAAAGCTCAATGCAATTAGCGATTATCATGTCCTTTCACTGTGAACTACAAGAAAAACTGGTGACAAGATAACAACACAAACCCTGTAATTCCAAAATAACAGACAGGCAACATTTCTGTGTACCAGATTTCATTTTGACAAACTCTTAGTCAGCCTAGTATTGCTAATCAGCTACAGCACTGAAAATGATCAGCCGTTAATCTCTGCGAGTTTTATAAAGTCACGATCACATTTTTCAACAATTACACTGCACACTAGGGATGAACAGGGATGAAGTCTCTCAACAGATGGGGGGCTTTTCTCAGAGGATCTCTGGATGCTACTGTCAGCCTTTGTCCACCAGTCTCTTATGCGACAGCTGTACATTTACGTGTCTGAGCATTGGGCTGTTTTGTTAGCTTGAGTTCACTTAAATGTTCACATGGAAGTGAAAGTGCACAACATAAACAGAACAGCAGTTCCTGTAGCTCAAGTGGTAGAGCATTGTGTTGGCGGGGCAAAAGGTTGTGGGTTTGACTCCCCGGGAGCACATGTAGTGATTAAATATATAACTTGAATGTACTGTAAGTTGCTTTGAAAACAGTGTCAGCCAAATGCATAAATGTAATGTGAATGACCGATCAAACGACACCAACAATCTCAAACTGTGCTCAAGATCTTCATTCAAAAGTATTAACTCAGATTTCCTCATTTAATTTTGCCAAATCCAAATTATTTATTTCAATAAACGAATTATTTATAATGCAGCCTTCAATCTTTGTGTGGCAGTATGTTCATTCAGCATGTTTATCAAAAACTCATTTGAACCTTCTCCTTTAATTAAGCAAGAGACCCGCTAAGATCATGAGGAGGCTGTTTCTGTCTGACAGACGTCAAGTTGTTTAACACGCTACTGTGTTGGTTTGTGTCGTGAGCAAAAGGAAATTAGTGGAGCAAAAGGAATTAATTAGTGAGACAGTCTGCAGCATCTGAAAACAACACAACCTGCTGGAAACTCCGGCTGCTAAATACAGACATTACAACCAGACAGAACAGCTTTCAGGATTTTTCAGAAGGTTTTACGTATGCTATGTAGAGCTGAGCTGTATACATATTTGAAGATATAATATTTAAAGAAATTAAATTATTAATTCATCAGAATATTTCATTTTTAAGAACCATGTAGAATATTATGAATTAATGACATTCAGCAAATTTCTTCTGTAAGTGGGTCTGATCACAGATTTCCTCAGAAGTGCACAGATGTTCTCCTGGGGTTCTCCTGATGTTCTGCTCTTACCTGGTAGAAATTGGGCCAGAAGGTGCTGATAGCAAGTTCCAGCTGCTGCCACTTCTGCAGGGCGAGTCCTGATGAGTTCCACACTGGGAAGCCCAGGGGACTATTGTTTTCTTTAATGTACATGTACAGCTGCCCTGGACTCGAACCCTCTTGACTAGCTCCATAATACTGAAATATGACACAGTGGGTGTCGTTCTCCTTGAACTGAGGGACGTAGAGTTGAGCTTTCTGTCCTGAAAACCTTCCTGAAGTGTTTACCATCATGAACGCTGTGCCTAAAGGGACAAGAGACAGATGAGGTCAACTACATGGTATACATGGTAAAATTATAGAGTTGAACCCTTAAACGGTATGATTCATCTAAAAAACAAAAAACAATTTTAAAAGCCAATTCGTCTATATCTTCTATATATAAATATATAAATATATATATATATAAATATAAATATATATATATATATATATAACCCTCTGTTGACTCTGGGCCCGTGTGTTTGTTTAGCAATTTAGCATGCTCAATTCCTGCAAATGACTGGAGTGAAAGTGAAAAAGTGAAAGTGAAAAAGTGAAGTGACCAATTTGTGCTCTGCATTTACCCATCCAAGTGCACACAGACAGTAGTGAACACACACACTGTAAACACACGTCTGGAGCAATGGGCAGCCTTTTTTGCTGCGGCGCCCGGGGAGCAATTGGGGGGTTTGGTGCCTTGCTCAAGGGTCTCACCTCAGTCGTGGTATAGAGGGTGGAAGAGAGTGCTGGTCATTCACTCCTCCCACCTACAATCCCTGCCGGACCCGAGACTCGAACCTTCACATTACAAGTCCGACTCTCTGACTATTATGCCACAACTGCCCCCGAGTGCCTCGGTCCCCCAGTTGCTCCCGGGCGCTGCATTAATAGTTGCCCACTGCTCTGGGTGTGTGTGTTCACCACTCACCAGTATGGTAAAATGCAGGTCAGTTTTTATACCTGATAAACACATACTTCACTTTCACATAACACAGAAGTGAGAGTGATTCTTCCAGTGAATGTAAGCAGAAGTTCAGAACCGGGCCTGAGAAACACCATCAGTAGAGTAGACAGATCAATACTACCATCTTATCATCAGGAAACCTGCAAGAACCAAATCAAAGCTGAGCAGCTCCATGAAGTCCTTCATGCTGTCTGGCATTGTGGGTTAAAGGTTATTAAGAGACGTTTCTGTCTTTCCATTTCAACCCTTTAAAGTGATGCTGTCTGAAGCTCCTCAGATGATGCCTCAGAAACATTGCACTGATTTCAAGATCAGACTTTCAGAGTTTCATTTTGTTGTTCTACTAAAATGCAAAGTACAGATGTTTTCATCACTAACCAAAATCATCTAAACACATCACATTCAAATGACTGAACCTATATGCAGAAACAACGTGTCCGCCACTATATGACATGTGTTCAGTGACATCAGTGATATCAGTCCGCCACTATATGACGTGTTCAGTGACATCAGTGATATCAGTCCACCACTATATGACATGTGTTCAGTGACATCAGTGATATCAGTCCACCACTATATGACATGTGTTCAGTGACATCAGTGATATCAGTCC
>JAZGTK010014318.1:0-13798 GCA_036877625.1 Ambastaia sidthimunki
AGCAGCTGAGATCAGAGGGGGAATTCCAGTCTACAGAAAGCCAGAAACACAACACAACTTACAGACCTGGTCTGAGCACAAACTATTAATTATCACATTCTAGTAACACAGGAACATGATGAAACACTCTTAGCAAAGACTAATAGCCACTTGGGTGCTTTACTGAACTGTTTGCGTCTGTTGTGTATTTCTTAAATTGGTGGGAGATTCCATGTAAGTCTTCATGCAAATCACATCACGTCAATATCAGCTACTTCACAGAACTGAACGACAGCACACAATCTGTGAATCTTACAGCCTTACATTAAAAACACTGCTTCAGATTTTTATGAAAAGCAGAAAGTTGTACACTTTAAACTGCTGCCATGTTATATTTTTGTTTCTACAGACATTACACGAACCATGTACAATAATTCAGCTCTCATTACACAATTTACCTAGTTGTAAAAGAATGTCTACCTAAAAACAAAGGGTGACAATTTAAAAAGTGAAACTATATTGACTGCTATATTCGGATACGTTTAGTGCACTATACAGCATATTGTTAATAGTGATCATAACTGGATTTTAAGTTTCACAAACACAGATGATTTTTCCAAGTTTGTAGGTTTCAGAAAGCCGTAATAAAACGTTATTTCATTCAAATATGTGAGTTTTTAATTCATTTAAGGGAAGCCAATGACTATTATCAATACAACGACTACATAGGTTCACCAAATATAGCTCGTTCTTGGTCAGATAACAGCAGTAGAAAACTAAGTTTAGCCATAAAAGCAGAGTAACCAGATCCTTGCAGCTGTTTGATGGTCTCACGTACTGGTTAAGCATTATTCATCAGCCAGTCTATTTTACTATGTTATTATGGTCACGTACTAACATGCTGCGTTGAGGTCTAACTGTGATGATGTCAGAAATTTATTTTTGTATTATCAATATGCATTGCTTATAATTCAAGACTGTTGGCCACGATGATCATATACAAACAGTTTCGGGACAAAAATAGTATTTTCTGCCCTTGCTAACTAGCTATCAGTGTCATTTATAAAAGCTATTCATACTCACAATAAAAAGCTCATCTCTTTTTGAAAAAAATTCGCTGTACTTAAGAAATCGATACTGGTCCGTTATCTTGACAGTCGAAGTGTGGAAAAGCGAGTAATTTCAAGCTCGATGTCCTTTCAACAACACTGATCCTCTGCGTGCAAAAGTTCTCCTTCCCATACAAAGTCTCTACAAAACCCCAAAACCTCGCGATATTACTACAAAACACACACGCACCCGCACGCACACACTTCGCATCATTCTATTGCACATCTCATAAAAGTCTCGTTGGTGTTAATAAATACATGATCTAAAACAAACAGTATTCTCTTATTTTTGTTTTTGTTGACCTTTGAGCACTCATAAGTTATAAAGCCAACATTTTTATTAACATTTTTATTGTAGTAATCAAACGCGTAAGTATGAGATTTTTACTTAGTCAAAACGCCCCTTAATCCTAAACGTTTATACATTTAAAAGAAACATGACTTATAAACGTTACGTTTAGAAGAAACATGACCATAATAGCTGTGTTTTACTTATTTTGATACGTTTAACTTTTATTTTGACAGGACTGTCAGTCCAAGGACACACGTGTTTCACACGTTATGTTGTCCTCTGACGCCGACGCCGTAGGTCAACGTAGGATAGATTACCTAAACATGCAGTTTATTTTATAGGGTTCAGACTGTTGCGTTTGAAGACTTTATACAGCACAAGATGTCTGCGTTGAGCAGGAGTGCTCGTTTGTTCTTATTTGTCCGCTGTGTTAGGAGACACCAGTTTTCATGTGTGGAGATTTTGCATTGCATTAGAACTGCGCAGTCTACAGCAACACGAACTGTAAATTATTGTTCATGGGCAGCGAGATGTTTACCAAACCATAATACCAAATTTAACTGGACATTAAACCAACGACATTTGTCATCTGAGGTACCAGAAACATTTATGAGCATCTTCAAACAGGACTCAGATGGGCAGTTTACTGAACTGGTTGACACTCTTCCCTCACAGTTACTTTGATGTTTCATAGATATCATCTAAAGAAGATGAGTACCCACCTCTACCAGAATACACCCCCACTGAGGAGACCCAGGCGAAGGAAGTGTTCATCGTCCGGGCCAGGGGTCTTCCCTGGTCCTGTACTGCAGAAGATATAATGAGCTTCTTCTCTGGTATCTGTGTTATTATTTTAAATCTGTTCAGTGATTTTCTTTTATTTGTATATTTCTACATTCTTGTGTCTGCTATGCACATCTACTGTACAAAGTACTGTTTCCGTTTCATTGTTGTAGATTGTAGAATCCGTGGTGGAGTTCAAGGAATCCATATCATGCACAACAGGAACGGCAGGCCTAGTGGACAGGCATTTATTGAGCTAGAACACGAAGAGGATGTTGGCAAAGCATTGGATAAGCATAAGCAATACCTAGGGCAGCGTTATATTGAAGGTAAGTAAGGAATAAGTAAGGAAGAATAGCCAGTATATGGTGTTTGTGAGATCAATTGTAACAGTTAATTCAGCTCAAGTTGTTAATTGTTATAATGTCATGTATGTTTCAGTGAATGAGCTAACAAATCATGATGCTGAGGCCATATTAAAGGCTACAGACAGTTCCGAGTCGGATGCAGTGGTTCGACTCAGAGGTCTTCCCTTCAGCTGCACGGAGAAAGACATTATTAAATTCTTCTCTGGTAAAATTCTATATGATGTGTCATTTAAATGTGACTGTTCTTATAAAAGCATCACTGTGTTAAAAAAAGTGTTTTTTGAAATGATTTAAAACAGGGTTGGAGATTGTGGAGGATGGAGTTACAGTAGTTCTGAACAGGAAAGGTAGAAACTCAGGAGATGCTTTTGTGCAGTTTGCCACAAGGGAAATGGCAGAACAGGCCCTAGAGAGAGACAGAGAAGTCATTGGAAACAGGTTTGTATATCCTGAAATAATATTTCAAACACAACAATAAGATACTGTCCAAAGGCAGAGCGTAAATATAACAATGTGTATTAACAACTGTGTATGGCTGATGTTATTGCCTCGTTATGATATATCGCTTCTTTGTTTTCCTCACCTTGTAGGTTGCTTTGGATAAAAGCATCTACTAAATGCCTAAATGTAAATTTTTCATTAAGGGACACCCATATGTCTTGTTTATTGAACAATTTGTTTAAAATTTATGACCAGACTTTTAATTAAAAATTTACATTCATGCACTTGACAAACGCTTTTATCCAAAGTTGTGGCCATGCTGTAAGTGTCATGTCAGTTTATAAGTCATGTCAGACATATGGGTATGTCTGCAACACTGCAGAGATGTATTATCTCTTTAAATCTTAGGTGCACTGTTGTGTTTACTGGTGTAATCCACACTGCCACTGCTGAAGTTATATACATAGTTGACTATGATGCTAATAAACAGAAAACACAATCAGAATCAGGTGTCTCACTAAAGCAGCCATTTTTGCACTTGGTTGACTACATACTGATTAAGTTTTGCACGCTAGTGTTTCTGAACTGTTTTTTGACTGCATGTGCAGGTACATTGAAATTTTCCCCAGCAGGAAAAGTGAGATCCAGATGCAGTATGGAAGAGGACGAAATGAGTCTTCAGAAATCATGGCACGTAAAGCAATAAATGGTAAGATGTTCATTGAGTAAGGACCAGGTCTGGTCTTTACACCCAGACCTGCAGATGGTCATTCGTGGAGTTTTAATTGTAAGCTTCCCATCTTTATTCTCATGGATAGCAAACACTAACTCTGTGCCAGCAACACATCAGAGTTCTTCCAAGCCTGATCACCTCATTCACATGAGAGGTTTACCCTTTGAATGCACAGCAAAGGACATTGCAAAGGTATAGATTTTTTGCTGTTTAAAAATGACTGTTTGCTTGTTTATGTGGTATATATGTTTAAGTATGTAGGACCATGGTCTTGTGAGGCACAGTATTTCAGCAGTTAATCTCATTTGAACTTCTGTCACTGTCATAAAACAGATAGTTTAAACTCAATTAACTATTGTGAACTATTGTGGTAATGTGAATACATGATCTACACTTCTGTTGCAGTTCTTTTCCCCCATCAGACTGGACAGGGTTCTTATAGAGTACAGTCCTGATGGACGGCCCACCGGTGAGGCAGAGGTTTACTTTACCACACACCAGGATGCCGTAGATGCCATGGCCAAAGACAGAGAGTATATATGTAAATTATTAACTGCTAGTGCTTATATTATACTATATATTATATTATAAATATCTGTAATTGCAAACATAAAATAACAGTTAACCATAATTGTTTTTTTTGTGTGTTGTCCAGTGAAACGATATATTGAGTTGTTCCTGAATTCATCACCATCCAGGCATGAAGAATAACATGAGCGTGAACTTTATTTATATAACTATATAACAGTCCTGTAACGTTATTTCCAATGTTATGACTTGAATGAAGAATTTTTACTTTACGAATATATACAATCAACATTAAATGAGAATGTTACAAATACTGCCTGCTCTTGAACTTTTTTAAAAATTCAAAAATAGATGCTTAAAGAAATTGTCCAAATATTTACAAAGAGATTATTGTTCTGTTATACTAAGATCCCTTAAATGAGCACCTAATGCAAATACTCTAGATTTTTAAGAATGTTGTTCTAAGCGTTGGTTCATTATTACACATCAACAGAAGTAGAATCTTAGCATGCAAAGCTATTCTTGTCTTCTGCTAACCTTTAGTTCTCTAAAAAAAAATCATTTATCATCTTGACTTAATGTTGATAGTTTGAATGTGTATTGTTGTATGTATTAAATATTTATTTTTTTAAACATTTTTTTACCTTTAGTTTTACCCTGTTCAAGGTCCTTTGGTGTGTCTGATGAATTAAAAAAAAGAAAGTGTTGTATAAAATGAACACTGTAGAAATTCACATTATAATAAAATTTTATTGTCTATCTAATATTAAAAAAATGTACTACAGGAAGGCATAAAACTATCTTTTATCTCTATATTTTCAAGATGACATTATGTTCTTATCTGTGCATAGCTTCCAAAATTAAATTATGACCTCCAAATGTAACAAGCTTGGAAAAAACAGCACAAGCTTCGTATGTGTTTAAACTCAAAGTGTTAGTGTAAAATTAAGTTGATCTTGATTATTAAACCTTTAGTACATGTACTTTGCTTGGTAAAGTTTTTTAACAAGTTGAAAATACTATGTTGACAAAATAATCTCTTCTCTTGGTTTAAAAACTATTCTTTTAATTTAGGAAAGCAGTATTTTATATTGGCAACTGAGAATATATCAATGATATGAATACAATTCAAGTAAAAGACCTGCATTAATCCACTTGGTGGACAGCTTTAGTCACTTATCCTCAAGATACTGAATTGAACATTGATATGCTCTCATGAAAAAACTTAATGCATTTTAAACAAAGAGCTTATAAAATTATCCCTTTTTGGCAAACAGTGATGCAAAAATGTAATTGAGATGTATAAGTGAGATGTCTGGTATTGATTATCCAATATATATATATCATCTTGCATTGCACTTTATAGATTGATATGTTATATTATTATATAACATATCATAATAACCCGTAAAGTCTCAGATAGACACCCTGTCATCTCAGGGTGGGGTGGAGGCGTACTGCTGCAGTAACTGGGTGTAGCAGATGTCACACACATGTTCAGGGTTGATGGAGGAAGGCAGAGGAAGTTTTTTAGCCATGCAGTTCTCACAGAACACACCACTGCAGTTCTTACATTGCTTCTGAAATGGTTAAAAAAAGCATATTGTTAAATTACATATAGTTACAAGTGTAAATGATCTTTGTGTAAATTATCTACATGACCTCTATATGTAAATGATCTTTGTATTTTGCTTTGTTGGCTGCTTTGGTACCTTGGGTGTGGTCAATGAGTTCTGATTTTCACACATAGGGCAGATGAAAGGGTCTGTGTTTTGCGATTGATCCTACCAAGTGAAAATGACATTTGTGAACATAAATGTTAAGACAATATTACAGATAATCACAGATAAGCTATGATGCAAAAAAAACCAAGGATGACTGACAGTTAAATGTTGCACCTGTTCATCATCATGTGAAAGCGTCCTGCGAAAACAAAAAAAATTGGTTTTCCTTTTTAAAAACTTTGGACAAGATCATGGATACAGTTTAATGTACATCAGATTCTACATTTAACAAAGACTTACAAACTGGAACCAAGACTCGACTTTTCCTCGAGGGCAGTGCGCAGTGTGTCATTTTCTTTTTTAACACTTTCTAACTCCTAAAAAATTTAAGAGACTGAATTTTAGACTGAAATGCTGTATATATAGAGCACTATACAAAAGAAAGAAACTTATATATGAGAATTACTGTTAAATTGCAAATTAACTCTTACCCTTCTGATTTCCTCCACATGTTGTGTTATATCTCTTGGTGGTGGTGGTGGAGCCTCAGAACTGTGGCTGCTGTGATACTCTCTCCATTTTCTCAGCTCCTGCTCCAAAACTGACCTATTGCACATAATATAAAAAAACTTGTTTACACTACAGCAATCAGTGAGACCATGTTTGTGGTATAATGTGGCTCTGCAATCATTACACTGAAGTTGTAAACCAATCTCCACCCCTAACTACAATCTACTCTATAAACTATAAACCATTCTTATTATTATAGGGAAATAAGAATGGTGTATAAGCTCTAAACTTACTACACCAAAATATAATTGCCTGTCGGGAATGTTGTGCCAGAAGGAACTTGAAGCTCAGCAAAATAAGGTGTACCTACATGTACATGGTCTGATGCAGCCACAATCTGAGTTCAGAAAGGCAATACTAAAGAGCCTGTTACAAAATGTTGTGTTAAATTTCAATTAATTCCTCTAATAAAATTAGAGGAAGACTGATGAGTTGATTAATGGGGTGATACTTTGTGTTCATTTTGAAGATATCAGCTAACAATTTTGGAAGATTTTAGCTAACAGCTAGCATTATAACATTTGTTATAATTAAAGTGTATAGGTGTGATACATTTTAAGGCCTATGGGCCATCTGTTATATCAGCTGTATCTGCTCTATCGGCATCAGCCATCTAAAAACATATCAGTCAACTGATAGTTATAATGTCCCCAGGACGTTAAGCAAAACCCCAGCAAGGAGTACCTCTGTCTTCGTAACTGGTCCACCTCTTGCTGCAGACTTTCAATTTTGTCCCCAAACTCCTGCTTAAAGAGTCGATTAGCCTCATCCGCCACGTCTCGCTCCTGTTCCACCTTCTTATATCTGAAGTTGGGCCACATTAACTTAATGAGGTGAAATGAAAACTAAAAGCCATGGAAAAGGAAGACGAATGAAATAATAAAAGAACATTGAAGAACTGAGCAAGGAAAGTACGACTAACGAAAAACAGAAGGATACATACAGCTAGTGCAGAAACGCTAAAGAAAGCAAAACAGTCTCACAAGTGTCTGATTTTGTTTTTTATTAAGCTATGTTTGTACTACAGATTACAACCACGTTATGTTTACATACACTTCAGTCCGTTCACAATTTATATGTTTTCATCATCCAGATGGCTCAGCAGCAAATTCATTTCACAAAGCTTTAACATTTGGCATCAAATTCCAGTGTGTCAAATTCAGGTTTTAATGAATTTAATTTCAAGTTTACATTAAGCTTTCAAATAATTCAGGCGTGGGACCTTATACTCAATATCATTTCTTGCAAAAAGACTAGCAAAACCTCCTATATATGCTTTTTAGAAGCACACTGAATTTGTTTAGCTTGAGCATCCATCAACCCCCTCAACATCATAACTTAAGGAACTTTAAATATTCAGGTCCAAGGTTTTTAAACTGTAACATGGTCATAACAAATAAACCTAACAATATGGTGTCCCATATTTTTATATATAAAATGATTGTACGTTTTTGTTAGGAACATATCCCCATGCTGTATTAAACTGGTTTATGGTTTTGCTAAAGATTCAGCAACATCCTGCTAGCCTCTTTAACAGTACCGAAAAGTAGAGATATAATAAAGATGCACTTTCATCACTTAACATGTACATATCTGACCCAAAGCCATGTGGATTTGAGCACAGGCCAGTTGTAAGATTGCTGCATTTTACTTCTGCTGAAACACACAGGGAGACTAGAGACAGAAGCACTGAGTTAGCTGTACAATATTAAAAGATGACGCGAAGGAGACACTGAAGCAAAATCTGCAGTTTTCAGTCCATAACCCAAAGACAGGTAATGGACCTGAAACTCAGTAATAAAATAAATAAGTTATCTATATTATGCAAAAACAAACTGAAGATCTGATCTTTTTTAAGCGATTTTGGAAACTATCCGGGTTTTTGCCATAATTTTATTGCTGTCTCTTTAGTAGTTTTCCAGCTGCTGTGTTTAAGTTTCGTGCCTGTTTTGCAATATCTTTCTCACTGCTCAGAACAAAATTAGTAGAAACAGAGGAAAACAAGCATGGGAGAAAAGACCAAAGAAATGATTGAAAGGAAACAGAAATGGAGAAGTTACTGTAAGAACGGCTTCCTGCCTCATTTCTGAGAAGCCTGCTGATCTCATGTTGTATATACTGTATGTGATTTTTATATTCTCTTATTATTATCATGCTTGATCCGTAAGCAAGGAAAACCTGCTGACCCTGAATAATCATCATAGGTGAAAGGTCATTTATTTGTTATTTACAGTGGGGTCCAAAAGCCTGAAAACCTGGAATAAAAATCAGGCTTTGCACAATGCCAGACCAAGTGCATCTTTTGATGAAACTTTTAGTTGTTATGATATGGTTGTAACTGACAAAATGCAAACAGCAAAAAATAAATAAACTCTATTAGTAGTCTCTTGGACCTCGTTGTAAAAACTAAATGTATAATTTGCTTGTTTTACAGTATCGGTGTATCAGTAGAATGTTCTCACCTGCTCTCCAGCTGTTTAATGACACTCGCCATCTGGTTTGTTTTCTCCTCCAAGCGGCCGATGATGTCACTCTTCTGTTTCACACTGGCCTCAGAACTCTACAGGCAAAAAATACATACCAATAATACAGTGCATCAGACATAAACACAGTTTTACTGTTTATTTCTGTGTAGTTCTGTGTTGTTCTGTGTCATCTTATGTAGCACCTTGGTCCTGGAGAAACGTTGTTTCGCTTTACTATGCACTTGTATATGGCTGAAATGACAATAAACTCCACTTGACTTAAGATAATTGTGGTACTAACATAATAATCTGATTCATCTCAACATAACAATCTTAACACAAAGAAATCTTATAAAGTAAGGCATGTTTTGCTGGGTCTTTAGGAGGTTCCTGGTTGTGTGTTAATAGGTTGCAAGCTTGTTTTTGAATGTATGTGTCTCTCATACCTGTGACCTGAGGGAGAGCTCATGGTTGAGTGTTCGCAAGTCATCTAACTGCTGTCTGAGCTCCACCAAAGCGTCATGTTTTTCACAGATGTCCTTCTCCAGCATCTTCATGGACAGCTCCATCTCCTGCTTCATCCCTATCTGTACCTCTAGCTCCTTCTCCACATCCTACACAAAAATAAACATCAGAGTTTCAGAAGATCATCAAAAAAATCAAAGTTTCAGAAGAACTTTGTTCCCTCAGAGGAGACGCCTGGAGAAACTGTGACTAGATGTTTTGAACATTTCACAAGTCAAATGAGAGAAACATCTTCACTAATGTATTAGTTAAAATGTTTACATACATTGAAAGTGCATGGTGATCACACAATGCTTAATTTATTTTGCTTAAAAAAATAGCTAAATTTCAAGAACAATTATTCCAAGCTGATTTACAGAAACCCAAAGTTAAGTAATGGAATTGTTTTTCCTCGATTTGACTTTAGTTAGAGGCAGGTATTAAGTCTAGGACTGCCACTGGTGCCCTCTCTAAAAGTGCATGACATCCCTTCACACAGACATTAATGTTCAACCCACCAGTCTAAGTTGAGTCTCTTCTTTGAGCTGTTTGCGAGTCTCTCCAAGTACTTGACCATTGGCAGTCCCCTCTGCTCTTGGTGCCTTCAAGAAAAACATAGGTCAAAACATCAGACCACAAAGCATAACTCAACCAAAATGTTCTAACTATACTCATACAGTGGAATTGTCTTTGTTTACAGTCCAACGAAAGATTGTGGACTTTGCTAAAGAAGGAGTAGCAATAATAAAGTCATAGCTGGGCGAGGAAGAGTTGAAAACAAAAAGTTCACCTTGCGACTGGACTCCACTAAATAAGAGCTTTCTTCCTTCACCGTTTCCAGGTCCTCTTGCAGAGTGATGATCCTATTGTTTGCAACAGCAAGCTAAGCAGAGAGGAAGAGATGCACACACAGTTACCTTATTGGAGTTAATAAATTAGCTTTTTTTACTGCAAATTTAGTCCACACAGAGACAGACTGCATGACAGTAACCTAGTGAAGTTAATTATACTCCTGTATGACACAACTCCTGTAAGTTATAAATATTACCCACTTCCTCTGTAAGTTTTGTGTTGGATTTTTCTAATGCGTCTACTTTGGCTTGTAGGTTGTTCACTGACGCGCTGTTAAAGGGGAATTAGAAGTGAGAATGTGAGATTAGTCATACAGGCAGGCAGAAGCACCACTGCATATGTGTTAAAGGTCGATAAAGTTGACTGCACCTTAAATGTCTGTTCAGTTCCTCCACATAGTTCTTCTGGTCAAGAATAGCTGTGATCTCTCCATCACTACAATCAAAGAGGAGCTTTAGAGGAGCTGTTCAAATCATACTATATAATCAGACTAACACATCTGGCTAAATGTGGCCATAATGTGAACTCACCCCTCTGTGCTTTTGCTGCTGTGAGCTCCATCTTTCAGGTACATGGAAAAGTCTATGACACCAACCTTATAAGAGATCAGAAGATAGATTTATTGCTCCAAAAAAAGTTTAGAATTACATCTAAAAGGACAAAGATAATACAAAATGCAATAAAATACTACTCTATTCCATCATTTGTGGTCCTCCATTGCATTAGTGTGCAGTAAACAGTAACTAACACATACCTGTGAGTCTAAATCTTCTCCCTTCATACACAAGTTAGCATCAATGACATTCAGCCCCACCAACAGCCCAGCAATCACAGCTCCTTCCTCCTCCATCATAAGAGCATTGGGCTCATAGAATTCACTGAGGAAAACAACAGCAAAAAGTATAAGAATGAAAACTGGAGAGCAAAACCACAACTACGGATTTCATAATGAAGTAAATCAACATATGATGGACCAATAGAAGAAGATTACCTGAGCAGGTCTTTTCTGTTAATGATGGTCTTCATGTAATCTGAAAGCTTCTTCTGCATCAAGGCCAGGCGAAGCCATGCTCTGCCTCTTCCTAATGGGGTTCTGGAATAAAAAACAACTTCAGAGTTATAAACAGAACATGTGAAAGAAATGTATCATGGTTTAACTGAGGGTGTCTTCTTACTTCAGCCCAGGAAGGTCTTTGACACTGGCCGTGATCTCCCCAGCTTCTGGAGTTAACTTTTCTACCAGCTCCAAAGGACCCCAGAAAGACTTATTTTGACCAAGAAATGTCTTCTTACCTTAAAACATAAGAGCTATTTAGAACAAAACTGGATATAGATTAAGACAAAATGGAAAATATTTAGTTTTACTGTACAGTAAAGGGACCAACAACTGTGTAACGTCATTGTATTTACAGAAGAAACAAGGAGAATGTACAGTAGGTACACACAAACAATCATCTAGATAATAATGTCTAACTGTGTAATACCAATAGTAGGATACAAATCTGGACTGGCGATTTCTATTTGCGGACAGCGACATTGTAGGAATAGTTCACTTTTAAGTCTCACTTTTAAGTCCATGTTTCAGGCAGTGCTCCATGACAACAAAAAACTGCTGCAGTGGGGCATAGTCTGAGTCCAGTGTGCGACCCAGGTTTAGTGCAGACTCTATCAAGCCCTTGATGCTCAGCTTGGCCATGTTCATCAGGTTAAGCCTCTCAATGGCAATAGGGTCCTTGGGATCTAGAGGTAAACAAAAATTCAGCGATACATTAAAACATTATGCTATTAGAACACAATTTTCTCACTGAGACACCCAGACATTTAACACAGTATTTAACAGGTTTGCAACATGAGAAAAGCAGTCAATGGTGGTTTGGACTGGAGAGTTTCTCAGATATTTCAGAGAACTTTCCACAGTGACAACAATGTTTACTCTATACCTTGCAATTCCTAATAAAAATAATCATCAGCTTCATTTAAAACAGCATAGAGATTCCTATAATAATGCTTTTGATAGAAACAATAGCTTTCAATAAGTCTTTTCAGGATTACAAACCTCACTCCAAACTTACAATGCATCAGAGTCACAGGTAAGGTAAATTAATCTTAATAAACTGAAAGTTTCTGTTCACACGTGTCGTCCTCTCTGATCCAAAGCAATCCCAAAGAAATGCAATCATCACAACTTTTTACACAGCCGTGACTGTTTATACAGAAAGAGGAATATACAAAAGTATAACTGATATAATTATTGGATGTTTTTCTCATACTACATGAGCAGTACTTCTCCACTGCTGACAAATAGTCTAAACATCCATTTGTTTAGTTTTCCCTTTGAAATCGCTTGGGTCTATTCATTTAAGGGGTGAGCCATCCTCTCACCTCTGCACAAAAACACCTTGTTTTCAGGCTGCAAGGCAGGAGAAATAATCTAGAAAAAGGCAGATCATTTTCAAAAGCTCACTATAAAAACGATACAAATTATGGCATGGGAGAGAGGCTATCAGTGTTAGTCTTGCTAGTTTACCAAAGTTCATCCATTTCTTGTAAATAGTCGTTACTCATACAAAACAAAATGAAACCACATAAGAGAAGTTCAGGAATCATTTTTAACACTTGCTGTGTAGTTTCATATATTTGGTATGATACAGCAAGGGTGAGATCTAATTTATTATGGCTACAAAATCTAGGCTAGAATGTCAAAATTACACTATCTCTAAAAACACACAGAGATTGTTTTAGCATTGTCTCAAGATGCAAGTCTCAAAAAAGTCTCTCGGAATGCCTGCAATGGTTACATCTGAAGAACTACCAACTGATAGCATGAAATGCTGTTAACACCATGCAATTAAAAATCAGCCAGAGAATGAGGTGGGGTAATCAGACTGCCAATACAAAAGTGAAGGGGTGAAATATAACAGACCATACAAAAGCAGTCCAGCTAAACAGATGAGCCAGATGTTCTGCTAACTACAAAAATGGCTAGCAAGAATAAAAGCCAGTGACAGAAACCGAAAATAAAAGCACTCAAAGAGAGACAGATAATGTAATCCACAAAAAAAAAATTATGAAAACAATCAGCATAAGGGCTAAAGCTTCAAAAGCTCTCGTGCTAATGTGACGTTCAGGGAGGCTGTTGTTCCGTACAGACAGGGCTGCGCAGCCACGCCTTCTGTAGTTTTAGGATGGTGCCCAAGGCAGGAATGAGGTGGACTGGAGAGAATGAAGCCACCATACGCACCTTTAAACTCATCAAGCATTTGCATTTGCTCCACCAAATCTGTGAAATCCTCCCATGAGTCTTTGCAAAAGGCAATGGAAAACAGAAAACAAAGCAGAAGAGGATTGGGTCATGCACATTATGGGAGTAAACCAAAGCAACAATAAGAGGGAATACATCATGTGTAACAACTGTACAAGTGTGTTCAAGCTAAAGCTCATTCTCTCACA